>OZ012687.1:3049546-3174546 GCA_963942565.1 Maea johnstoni | reverse complement strand
AAAGCGTATGGATAACATGTAATGTTGGTGTTTTAAGGGCAATAAAATGTTGGTCATTTGTACATTTGCGCGTTTGTCCTTTTTTGTTATTACCCCTTTGAATGCTGGTACAATCAGTGCTTAGAAAATATGAAATTCGTTTTTAGCCCCCTTGAGTCATCAATAAACTACAATAATGATCAATACATTTTTGTAGTTTGGCGCTTGCTATGAAGGCAATGCATGACGTTGAAGTGGGTGAATGCTTGTTATCTTTATGACAAAAGAAGTGTATTGTTACAACTGATTTGAGTTCAGTTGCTTGCTTTGAACAACTAGATAGATCACACACATCACTAATAACAAGTCCTTGCCGTAGATTCATCGACTTTCGTTTTGGTTGGTCAGCGCTTAAGTGATGATTGTGTAACAAAAGAGGCTTCCAACAGAAGCAACAAAAAGTATCAACTTATTACCAACTACTATGTAATGATAAGTCTGTTACCTAATAGTGTTATTCTTTGTTTTGTTCAAATAACAACGTTATTATTATAAAGATGTATGATTTTATAATTGTAAAACATTACAGTCAATAAATATACAACACAATACACACACATACATATATATATATATATATATATATATATATATATATATATATATATATATATATATATATATATATATATATATATATATATATATATATATATATATATATATATATATATATATATATATATATATATATATATATATATATATATATATATATATATATATATATATATATATACATATATATATACATATATATATATATATATATATATATATATATATATATATATATATATACATATATATATATATATAGAGAGAGAGAGAGAGAGAGAGAGAGAGAGAGAGAGAGAGAGAGAGAGAGAGAGAGAGAGAGAGAGAGACTTTTTCATTATTGAATATGACGATGGCGAAGGATACTCTAACCTCAGTAAACAATAGTATGCGCTGTTAAAAAGACGAGGATCTGCGTTAATAGTGTACACACGCCCTTCCCTCCCAATAGCCACGCCTGGCGGGACAAACTGAAAGATATACGTACCCCCTGTCCCTACCATCCTGAGCTACGCCTCCCTTATGCATTACTGTACACACATGCAGTCATTGGTGACCTGGTTTTCTCATAAAACCATCTTTGGCAAAAACCTCCATGTAAAGGTAAGGAAACTAACCAGTAAATCCCTTAGGCTCTGTACGTTAGCAGCACATACATGTGGATAGTGACTTATACTTGAACTCTGTGGAATCGTTAAAGGCAATGGCAGGGAGACTTATGTAAGGAATACACAGTACATATTTAAAAAGGGTAACTTTACTGTTATCAACTCAAGAAGGATGAATCCTTCAGACTTCACTCGCCGACGATGCTGCTTGATCTACGTGGTAGTATATCTGGTACTTGGAGTTTACCCCCAAAACACGTATACCCAACAAACACGACCATCTTCACCAACTAATCCAGCCCCACCACGCACAACGTCCATGAGCGGCTACCAAACTAAATCTCGCCCGGGGGGTGATCGTCCTCCCTCGAGACCTGCAATTCGACCTGAAGGTAAATCAGTTCAAAACTGTCAAACATAGCAGGTGTACATTTAAGAGAAAAATATGGATATGCAAAAATATATTTTCATCCCGTATGATCTTAATATATCATTTGGTACAGTTACAATTGATATATCTAATTGAAATTATAGTCAATATCCTGTTTGGATGTTTGCACACGGTAGAATATCAACAATTCACTACATAGAATGTATTTACTTCTCCTTAAACTGGTTTGCCACCATTGTCAGGGCTAAGTATAGGGTTACAGTGTGCATACATTCATACCTAAACACCTGTGACGTTTATACATACACTACCATTAAAGACAAGGAGCTGAGAGAAAGATATTACTACTCTTGCCAAAATTACCTTTTTGATCGTTTAGTGTGTGTGTATGTTTGGGTGTTGGGGGGGGGGGGAGGAACGAGAAAGTATATTTGTTTTTTTTTGTAAAGCGGTAACCTTATACTAGACCTGGTATTTATTATGAAAAAGGTTGTATGCTCTCATTTCGAAGATGTCTCAAGGACTGTACAGAGGCCGCAATATATAAAACATACTGCGAACTATAACATTATTAAGTTACTTAGGAGATCACATATTGCTATTTCCTCTTAAAATGTATACAATATGAACACCTTTGATTGGACGCGTATCTCAGGGGACAGGTCTCTTTAGATGTATAGTGTATTATTCCCACTACTTCTACTACTACTACTACTACTACTACTACTACTACTACTTCTACTACTACTACTACTACTACTACTACTACTACTACTACTACTACTACTACTACTACTTCTACTACTACTACTACTACTACTACTACTACTACTACTACTACTACTACTACTACTACTACTACTACTACTACTACTTCTACTACTACTACTACTACTACTACTACTACTACTACTACTACTACTACTTCTACTACTACTACTACTACTACTACAACTACTACTACTACTACTACTACTACTACTACTTCTACTACTACTACTACTACTACTACTACTACTACTACTACTACTACTACTACTACTACTACTACTACTACTACTACTACTACTACTACTACTACTACTACTACTACTACTACTACTACTACTTCTACTACTACTACTACTACTACTACTACTACTACTACTACTACTACTACTACTACTACTACTACTACTACTACTACTACTACTTCTACTAATAATGATAATAATAATAATGATAATAATACTAATTATAATGATAACAATAACTATTTTTGTCATATTTTTATTTGCTGCATTATCCACTATTTTCGTGTGTGTGTCGTGAGCAGTTGCCGCTATAGCTAGTGGTTTAGGATGCCTGGCTCTACTGGCCCTCTTCCTCGTGCTGGCAGTTCTCCTCCGTCGACACAGACTCTTCAAGACGGACCAGTAAGTGCTCAAACTCTCTCTAACAACCAAATGGACAAAATCTGTAACAGATCATATATATATATATATATATATATATATATATATATATATATATATATATATATATATATATATATATATATATATATATATATATATATATATATATATATATATATATATATATATATATATATATATATATATATATATATATACATATATACATATATATACATATATATAAATATAAACTCACGAATAGAAGACTAGGTATTGTAATGCCTTGAAATTGCTTCTGGGCACTTATCAGAAGCTCTGACTCCTACAACGTTGATTCTCCATGTCGTTTTATAAACTTTATTCTCATAGGAATGTTGACTGGTTAAGGAAGACACCCTCGTTTATCAGTACTTTTTACACGGCATGTTTTTTTAATCCGCTTGGCTGCGAAAATATCATAATTCAGAATTGTCAAGTTGTAATTATCCAGCTGGAAATACATTCATACACGTGCAGGTGATATCAACCTTCTCTATTGGAAGCACACATGTAGAAGAAAGGTGTAAAATGTGTACCTGATAAAAAAAGTAATTTTCAAGAGGTGGGCTTCCCTTCCCATTACTTCCATGTGGACTGTGTAAATAGACAATATCCGTTTAGTTGAGAAAGTTCATATGTTCAACATTAAACCTTCGTCCGCATAGGAAAAAAATATAGCAATGAATGGAGTTCAAGCTAGAAACATGTACACATCAGTAGTATCAATTGTAATGCATTTCTACAACAAATGCCATATAATTGTCACACTACAGAAAACCATCCGTTTTTCAGCCTCTTTATTCCTTAGAAACTTTATCTTATACATGTCGTTTTACATTTGTTTCAGAGCCAAAGATGAAATGGTAAGGTTATTTGGAAGATACTAACATGTACGTGTATAAATCGTCAATACACCATATATACATTCTAAATATCATTTCTTTCTGAGGCCTTTTGGTCTGAATGCAACGCGAGATCCCATGTGTACTAAGTAATAATGAGACCAAAGATATCTTTAGGGATTAACAAATTTGATTCAGTTATTTCCTTACCCTGCATATGTTTGCCTACTCATCCTATATAAGTATATATTACCCGGAAGGTCTTATGAAGAGAAGTACATTAAGCATCACAAGTTACTGTCAATATATGAATGTGTCTACGCCATTTGCAGCTTTGCAATACATAACTATACTTCAGTGATGAGGTGGTCATCGACGATACATACAAATATATAATCAGTTTCCCTGCCATATTACCAATGTTCGTATACAGTCCGCTAGTAATTAATATTGCTATTCCACAGGAAGATTCAACTAACAGAGGAGCACATGGACATCATACGCTGCCTGCAGGATACAAATACACTGCTCAAAACGGCAAACCTTCTCAGAAGACTGAGTTGAACGAAATCTCCTTCACGGTAAACTGTTAAGACTAGGTAGATTGAAATGATTGCATAACCATAGCCTCACAACGTTTGTGTGTGAGCTACTCATGATCTTTCAAATGCTTTATGGTTTTCTACCCTTATCATACATTTTACATTTGAACTGATATGCTTTTGAAACAAGTGCACAGTTATTATACTACAACAACCGTTACTCCTATTGTTATGATAAGTTCTAGTCATATGATCATCACATGACATATGGCGGTAAACAGGAGCTTGAGATATATCAAGCTATATTTTAGGCCTCAACAAAGCAATATACATAGGCTTTTTTCAAAGGGAAGAGGAGGAGGAAGAATCAAATGAAGAAGAAGATGATGATGAAATTACTTTGCAAAATTTCTTATTATGCGTAGGTATTACATTTCGCAACGATTTCTTATTACATTTCGTGCACCTTGCACTATTACATTTCAAAAAACAATTCTTATCACATCATGCGTAGGTATTACATTTCGCAACGATTTTTTATTACGTTTCGTGCAGGTATTATATTTCACAACATTTTTGTATTACATTATGAGCAGATATTACATTTCGAAACGATTTTGTATTACGTTATGCGTAGGTATTACATTTCGCAACGTTTATTACATTATGCGTTTTAACACACGTGTCTAGCTCCGTCACTTGTATATGTCAATCCTTGCACCATTTGTTAACCTATTTACAATATTGCAGTTAACTGCACGACGCAGGTTCTATTGATTAGCGGACACCTTTGCACGTAACGACTTTTACCATTTCAGCATGCTACTGCATTTAACGCACACGCTCATACACCTAGGTCAGGGACTACTCCTGATCACTCCAATGTTACTCCTTCCAAGGTAACTCTTGTAGGTTTTAATGTTATGTTATATATTCAGAAGACATTTTGGCAACCTTTTAAATGACTTTTCAATATATATTTTTAGTACACCTATGTAAACACTTAGAATACCTATACAAAGATGCCATGACTTAACTTATCGTGTCTCAAGTTGCACAATGGCGTACATAGTAACTTAACTCTTATGCTGCTGGTGGCTAATTTGGCCAATACAAAATGATGCAAAAAGCCTGAGAAATGACTGAAACCATGGCATAAAGGTATTAAAAGTACTCAGCGAGCGCTTTCCAATGAATACCAACATGACACGTCCTTGTGCTTTGGGTGAAAGTAGCCTCAGCATTAGAAGAGTTATTCAAAAGCGTTACAATACGGTGTTGATTTTTGCAATTAGTTGATTTTGGTAGTGAACTCGTTTAGCGTTTAGAATGTAGTTTAATGTGTTGTTACATTTTGATTTCTTATGTTTTGATTAATTGAATAAGCATTTCCGCCCTTTGCAAGACTTGCTTTTATAGTGTTTTTATACAACCACATAGCAGTTTATCTAATATGTGTTCGCTGTAAACCATTTACCTGTGAAATAATCTAGAGTGTTAATGACATACTTCTAGGATAATACTTTGTTAGATGGCAAGATTGTCTATCGAGGGCTGTCCAATGGGAAGCGTGTATAAGTCTAGCTCAAACAATCCCTAGAATGTATGTAAAAGAATTACCCCTAACCATACTAACTTAAGTAAAACTAGTGTAAGGACAAAATAGTCCCATTACTGCTATATATGATTTACTTAAAAATATTTAGCACAGTTAATACTTGAATTTCACGCCACCTGACAAGCTTGCTAATCAAATGGCTGGAATTCACGTTACTTTAATAAGATTTTCTAAGCTTGATTTAATTATATTTTCCTTCTATCATCCAGCAAGAGCATGATACATTTGAAGCGATAAAGGAGCAAAATCCGCAAGCGTCAATCACAGAAGACAATACATCTGGACACCGAGAACATGACACCAGATCAGCCAAGAAAGGGGGCGTTGAGTATGAGAGCATTATAAACATCAAGACAAAAACTCAAAAACAGAATGACAAATCACCTTCAAAAAGTAATAACAATGAGTATAACGACATTCCGTCCAAGAGAAAGAACAATGAGTATGACGTCATTCCGTCTAAAAGAAAGAATATTGAGTATGACGTCATCCCACAGATGCGAAGGAACCTTGGATATGACGTCATCCCATCAAAGAGGAAGAACGTTCCAGATGACAGTGAGCAATTATATACCATCGCGGAATAAGGCAGATGACTTTTAAAAACATTCCTCATCGTCATCTTCATCATCTCAATCATCATCATCATCATCGTCCTCCTCGTTTTGGGCGTCGTCATTGTTGTATACCACCTTCATTGTATTTGGAATATCGTTTTTCGTCACATTTATGCCAATTGTGGCTGATTCGTGACTAGCCAGTTGTAAGTAGTGGAGGAAATCGGAGTAGCCGACGAACACAAACGCCTAACCCCAGTCACTGGCTAATTTCTTACCAACTTTAGTGTATTGACTATCACGTTATCTTCAGATACACCATATTGTATTTTATAACATGTTGCCATAGTAACAAGGCATGATTATTTTTGAACAGATGTTTTCTTATACGGACTGTCGTCATGGCAAAAGAATCACCACCTCAGGGTTTAAATATTGAAATAAAGAATGAATTTGACTATTTATGAGTAAAATTTTCAATTTGTATGTTTTTAAAAAGTGGTAGGTATTGTTTTCTAGTGTTTATACAAGAAAATATTGCTCCCCAATGAACTTTAGAGACATCAAGCAGGCTGTCTGCTTCTCATTGCAAACAAAATGGCCGCCAGACTGTCTGCAGTTGCTTAAAACTGAAATTGTGTTTTAAAAAGGTGAACAACTAAAAGTTTATGTTATAATAGTGATAGAGCCTGTACCAGGCTGACTCTGTTGGAAAATACAGAGCTTCGGGTGTTGAATGGGCCATCTAAACGCCTCAGCCTGCGGCTTCGGCGTTTAGATGGCCCATTCAACCCCCTCAGCTCTGTATTTCCCAACAGAGTCGTCTGGTATAGGCTCTATCTCTATAGTATTGTATTGTATGTTTATTGACTGTACCGAAAAAGTACAAAATCATAGCTGATACAAATGATAATAATGAAATACATACAAACAGAAAGCCTGTATATGGACTTCTGAAATGTTGATATATTGATTTAAACATACCCGTAACCATAGTCCACTACTTCTCCACAAAGTAATATCGTTTCCGCACTGTTGTAGAGCATATCAAAGTTCCTTCACTGTATCTCATATATTACATAAGGTTGGTGGCACATACCTTTATATGTATGGATTTGTTAAACACAAAGTGGTAAAGTGGGTATACATTACAGACATTTAGTGCCTGCACCAGTCAACCGGACGTCTGCCAGTGCCTGGTTGTATACACACCGATGTCAGAAAATATGTCAAGCACACCAATGTCCCAAGTAGCTCGCGAATCAAAGCTACGTTCGGTTGGGAGGTCATCTATGCATCCATGCGAAGGACACTGGGTGGCCATCGGTCATGTATTACATCCGGGCTGCCCAGGCATTAAGTGCAGGAATTAAATGTCGTCACTGTACTTCATAAACTCGATCAATAGTGTTATGCGCTGTATGTGTATGATATGCTCCAGAAAAAATACAAATAAATCTGAAATTACTTAGATTTCTTATATCTAAATGTCCAAAATCTAAACATTTCCTCAGTACAATTCATACATCCGATCGTGTCCTCTTTTTTATCAATTGTATAAACTACGCACAGACAATGTGTTCAGGGCCGTTCCATTTAAAAGTGGCGGGGGAGGAACGGAAACTAATCATAGATTTGCCCCCCCCCCCCTACAGCCATAGTTCAGAATTCAGGGGATGGGGTTAAAATAATTCGGAATTCGACACCGCACCCCCTCCCGAGCCTTACAAATCTTCTCTTCCTCCCTCAAAAAATCTTCCGTTCCTCCCCCCCCCCCCCCCACACTTTTAAATGGAACAGCCCATATCTGGACTTGGCTTCAAAACGGAAATTTAAATAAGTGGAATAAACTGATACACGTAAGTACATCAAGCGTAGTTCACACTCGTTTTATCTGTTATGCGCTATGAATCTTGTGAATCCAGATAGGGCCCCGTTGAAAGAGGTACTGGGAGGACAGTATAATTACAGAGAAGGGGGAAGGCAAGTGTTGCGGCAAGGCGCTAAAGGCCGCAGGAGGAATAGAAAGTGGCAGTGTAGTAAGGATCCGTGCGCCCAAAAAGTGAGTGGCGGGCGCACGGATCCAAGCCCAAAGTACAGGTGGAAGGTGCATGGATAGGGCACTGATGATCACGTGGGGACGTGTGAAAGGGCAGATAGAAGGTAGATGGGTGGGAGTTGCATAAAGTAATGCCTTATAGTTAAGTGCTGGACTCATGTCAGGAGTTCCACATAAGCCATCAGCGCGGGCTCACGTGGGAACAAGGACCAATCAGGGCTCTCGCATCGATTACATTACTGAGACACCTTATCTCCACCACCAGCTGGGGGCGCCCAAAGCACCAATTTCTGGCCTATTAGCGGCTATTAGTTGACATTAGTTGAGGCTTGCATGTTCATGTTGACCGGCTGGTTTCGAATCCACTTGTGTTTGGTGATCTAAGGTAAAGTCATGTGTAGCAAGTGTGCATGCAAGTGCCCTTCATCAACAGATATAAATTAATACTTACACCCATTAAACTTCACAGATCTCAATTTTTATATGAAGGCTAGGCATTACTTGCATCCATTAAACTATATATTTTCTCGAAGAAATTCCTAACTTCACAACTGTGGAAATGTTTATTATAATAAATCAAAGATAAAAGATTGTTTTTAGTCTAAGCCCAACATAAAGTCATCGGCCCTTATAGCGAACGGCAATTCAGGAAGACGTCTTTTCTGGGATCAACGGTTTTGACCAACAATTCATTTTAGCAAAGTTAAGTAAAAAAAATAATAGAAATAAAGCCACCGTTATTTTGAGTATGAAATATTTCTAAGTACCACACGAAGCACTGGGCGGGTGGAAAAAAAATTGCACGATCGAGAGATGGAATCGAACCCGCGACCCTAGGATCGGGAGTCAACTGGGCTATCAATCAGGCTATTCCTTCTATTGTGTGAGATGGAGTGAAAAGAGAACCATATTGATGAAATCCCGTAACTCTATTTGGGATCGTTCCTAGTATTCCGAGTCATTCTTGTCATTTACGTGACTGACAACCGTAGTAGATCTTTGTTAGGTACATGTACCACTAAGCCACTCATATCAATGACCCCACACATTTACATACGGCCCGAAACTGATAATGACCTACCTTCGTCACCTTTGGTAAATAACCAAATCAAATATGGCGCCTGTTGTCTAACTACTGCCAGACGGCTTGCCATCACCCGAATGTCGTTAGAACCCAATAAGGAGCGCCAAAATAGCTGAAAAATTGTATTTGATCTTTTAATCTAATGCCTTTTCAAATAAATAAACAATAATAACTATATCAATACGCCTTTACATGTCGTTAACTTTGTGGCATCGCCAGTTTCGCAATCCAATTTTCCTAGTGCTATGAACTTGCTATTCTGAGGTTCAATTAGTTACATCTGCTGCCGTTTCACTTTTGGGGGCGCTACGCGCTGCATGAACATTTGCGTCCAGTCATTCCTAAATTCAAACGTATTTAGTGCTCTGATACGCGGGTCATGTGTTGAGACATTAAAATAGTGGAAATTCCAGATTCAATTGCTTTTCATTTATTCCTCCCAAAACTATCCGTGAAACAGGTTTCCTCATTCTCACAATGAAATACCTCTTATATACTGCATTAATGATGGTTGTGATCCCAAACCGCCTTTAACCCGCCGGGTCAACTCCCTAAGGAAGCTGCTTTCTAATGGTAATGTGATGTTCAGAGCAAAATGAAGTTAATATAAAAACACCAGAGTGCGCTTTTCCACGAACGTCATGCTCATTCTCTCGCAAGAATCTCGTTCTATTGGAACTAGAGTTGGTTCGAGTAAAGCGACCTCTATCGGCGGAGAATGGCGTCTTGCCCTGAGTCACGCCAGGGGTTATGCGTACCTGTGTGTGACGTCATTCCTGCAGCTGACACTGACTTTTTCCTGTCTGTGGATGAGGTCATGTGTTGACCTGTGAGCAGTCAGGTCCATCCCTCGTTATGTCAGTGTGCGCGTATGCTTATATAGACCATGAATTCAAACAACCAGTCTCACGAACAGCCCGTGTATGAGCCTAGTCGCCATACAAAGCTAACAGGATCCTATAACCTGATCTTTGGTAAATAAGAACAAGTGGATATGAAACCCCTGCCAGTCATCCTAGACAGGCTAGCCTCAACGAATAGCCCAGAAGGTCGTGCTCCGCGCATGCTTGCGCACAGGGTTTTCTCTAATGCAAATGATACGAGGGCCCTGATTGGTCATTGTTCCCTCGTGACCTCACGCTGATGCCAAATCAGAAACCCCTGGCATGTGCAGCGCTTTACCATAGCACATATGGTAATTGGTCTCTCTCTACATATATCTATTCTTTTTTCCATCTTCTTCATCTAAGATTTGATTCAGTATGCGCAATGACCAGTTTATGAACGAATTTATCAAGGATGTTTGAAAACCCATAAGGTGTAGAGTTCCTACCATAGAGTTTATATTAATACTTACTACTGCCGGACTGTTCTGCCCAATTGCCAGATCGGTACTGCTTTAAAATAAGCAAATAAGGACAGAGTTGTAAGATTAAATCCGATGAGAACGCGTTTTTGGCAATTTTCACTTTCTGGAGGATTTTGACCCGCAAATGCTCGCACAGCCAAAAGCAGACTCATGATAATGGTACGTGTGTAACAACTGCTTATGTAATAATCACGGTTTATGTAATATTAACCGCTTGCGTAATAAAAAATCAACTGCTTATGTAATAACAACCGCTTGCGTAATAAAAAATTAACCGCTTGTGTAACACAACCGCTTGCGTAATAAAAAATTAACCGCTTATGTAGCACCAACTTCTTTATGTAATAAACAAAATCTGCTTATGTAATAATAAACCAAATATTGAAAGAAAATAAGTTTTGTTATGGGTGTGCAATGCACAAATAAAGGACCTGCCGTTTTCAACTGCATACATGTATTAGTATCATGGAAGCAGGCACAGACGGAAAGGAGTTGTAGGTTAGCTTGTATTTATTTTATTTGATACGGGGTATTTAATTTAGTTTTGCCTTAGAAGACCAAACACAAATGGAATGGAAACCAGCCGGTCAACCTGAACATGCTAGCCTCAACCAGTGTCAACTAATAGTCGCTAATAGGTGCTCTGGGCACCCCCAGCAGGTGGTGGAGATAAGGTTTCTCTGTAATGTAATCGATGCAAGAGCCCTGATTGGTCCTTGTTCCCACGTGACCTCGCCCTGCTGCCTTATCTGGTAGTTCTGGCATGAGGCCAGCATGTAACTATAGGGCATATAGTAATTGGTCTCTCGTTACATATCCATTCTTTCCTTAATCCAAGGTTTTGCTCAACATACCTGACCCTGTTGAAAAATGATTGGCTAAAATTCTTGCCTCCGTGGGGCATTGCTGTGTTAGTTATTCATCCATGACATAGAATAACTAACACAGCAATGCCCCACGGAGTAGGGCCAAATTCATTGTAGAAAAAGAAAAATATATTTAAAATCAGAAACACAGAAGAGTAAATACAGGCAAGAATTTAAGCCAATCATTTTTCAACAGGGTCAGGGGTGGTTCTGATCCCAGATCAATGATGATGATGATGAATGACACTGAATGTGGATGATGATGATGATGTGGATGATGCATGTATTATGATACATGTATTATAAAATAGAGAGTACGCTAATCCATAAAATACCTTTTTCTAAGTTGGTATTAAAGACATTGTGATATCGGGATACTTGGTAAGTATTGTTTTATGCATTTTGTTTCATCTTGAAGGTAAATCACACCACGTTCTATCAAGACGATAACACTCAATATAGATTTAATCAACCCATGATACTATGGCTTAAGACAGAATAAGAATGTTAAGATCATCCAGTTAATTGTGACGTGTCTTTATTTAATTCAGTTTGTATCCTTGTTTATGTGATATATAAGAAAGATGTTTGTTAAATTCGATAGCCTTTCACGCATATACGAACCTGTTCATGAAGTGTTATTTATTCACTTTCAGATTATACAAGATGCATTCCATTGTAATACAGATATTGTTGACTGTATTGATGACTCTACCCGATATAAACACAGCTCAAAGCAGTCGTAAGTACACACACACAACCGTCTAGCTATCTATATATCTATCTGTCTATCTATCTGAAGGATACATCTACCTACCTACCTACGTATATTCCTACCTACCTACATACATGCATAAATACATACATACAAACACATAAACACACACATGCATACATACATGCCCCCCCCCCACACACACACTATATATATATATATATATATATATATATATATATATATATATATATATATATATATATATATATATATATATATATATATGTGTATATATATATATATATATATATATATATATATATATATATATATATATATATATATATATATATATATATATATATATATATATATATATATATATATGTATATATATATATATATATATATATATATATATATATATATATATATATATATATATATATATATATATATATATATATATATATATGTAATTTAGAGAAAAACTAACGTTTTAAACAAGGCTACTTATACATGTAGCTTTGTTTTCCATCACCATTATGTTAAGTTCATACGATAAGACCTTTTTTTTAACTTTGAAATTACACATATGTGTAAATCGATTTTTATTTCATTTTTTTTTTCACGAAACAACATGTTTGACATAGCCGAGACATATGCAGAAAACAATACATATGACGTCCTACTTATTTACAAAAATATGTTCGGTTCGACAATAATTTAAAACAATATTGTAAAACATAAGGATTTACCCAAAACACACATATAACACATATTGAAAACATACTTTTTTACAAGTCACGTCTGCAACACCATACTTTTCAACACATTTATAACATTTGAATAACTTAAATTCATATTTCACAACTGCAATCCATCTCCATATTTTAAACATAGAACATTTAAACCCAAACGCACACCAAGACATGGCAGAAACAATCACAAACAGGACTTCATTGATTAATTAATAACTGTTATGTTATATAATGATGGATTGGTTTCTTGGTTGAATTAATGAAGATTAGGACATTCTTCAGGAATCTTGAAATTTACATAAAAACTGACAAACACACTTTAAACTATTTACCCAAAGAACACACATAACACATATTGAAAATTATATATTTTTAAATGTCACATCTGCAACACCATACTTCTCCGTCAACAGGTTTTTAACATTTAAACAACTTAAATTCATATGTCGCAACTGCGACACCATCTCTATATGCAATCATAGAACATTTATATACTACAATAACACATGAAACTAACAAAACCAGACAAAATAAGCACTCAAAATTAATCCACTCAATTAATCTTAAATTAAAGTTCAATTTTGTTCAGATCTTGTTCATGGGGGAACACTACAATAATCACTACAATGACACATGAAACAAACAAAACCAGACAAAATAAGCACTCAAAATTAATCCACTCAATTAATCTCAAATATTATGTAAATCAGTCAAATAAACGCTGTTTGAAAAGACTCCCATGAAAGAGCTTCAGGACTGACAAGTTTGGAATGCCAACAATATTTGAAATATTTTTAGTACTGGGTGGGGGTATATCCATTACTTAGTGAACCTTTGTTTCAACGAATTTGCATACTGGTAACCGTACAGTCATGCGTAATACCCCCTCTTTCCAGACTTATTTACATTTATTATATTAAAGTGATGTAAAGTCATATGATAAGACCTGCCATGATCGCACCACGATATTCCATTTAAGACGTTAAGGTCTCCCTTATTGCTTTAAATTAACATTTAAACACAGTGACAATTTATATTAAAAGACAAATCTGAAATTGTTCAGAACCCGCAGAACCCGTTGAACCTCTTCTGTATCAGTAACTGCATATATTGAACACATTTACAAATATTCTTGAGTGAAAACAGCAAAATGAAATACAATGCAATGTAATTAGTATGCTAATCACAAGCTAAACAAAATGGGAGTGACCTATACATTTGCAAATATGAATATGATAGTATGTATTTATTTTTTTTAGTTGGGTGTCTGAATCCTTGCAATGGAACATGTACGGACCCACATAAGAAGTGTGCACATCCTAAATGCTGCAACTTCTACATATCCTGCAATACGACATTGAAAGTTCACAAATGTAGAGCAAAAATGCTATTCATAAATGGGATATGCAAGGGTGGCAACCCAACACAGCATTGTGGTGGAAGGATACGTTGCACTGAAGCTAAAGCTAGCATGTGTACAACTACAACACAGCCATTCTCTAGGACGTCATCAGGTCCTTCCCATAGGCCTGGAATATCCACTAGAGTACCAACTTCTACGACAGGGGAACACACTAGCACGCCTGATGGACATGAAGATCATATACGCACTACTGAGTTAGAAGGTACTTTTCATGTTACAACAAGAATACCACCATATACAGATAAACATCGCACCACTACTGATATAGACAATAACTCCAGTGAGAGCACTGGAGACACTGGGTCTAGTGGGCCCACGTCATATGCTAGTAGTCCCACACATCAGCATACCAGTTCTCCCAGCACTATTAATTGATAACATGCATCGTCAGAGTAGCACGACATCACACCAAGAAGGCTCCATATCCATTCCCATTACTTTGAGATATAGGTATGCAGGGTTTAGGCGTGCAGAGTTAGATTTTCTCAGTTAATTGTTTAGTTATATCATAACAAGTCAAGTTATCAATCCCAGTTATTATTATGCAAATCACGAAGGTTGTAGAAACTAAATATAGTATATAATCGTCTTATTCAGATGAGGACGATGACTTTCCTGGGCTGCTGGGGGCATCCATCGCTGCAGTAATTGCTATGCTTGTACTGTTTCTCTCTGTGATGGCATTCATCTGCTGGAAGAGAAAAGAAAGAAAAATGTGAGTTTGTTTTTATTACACGTGCATCCAGGAAAATATGGACTTCAATCTAAATGCTTATAC
The DNA here is from genome assembly GCA_963942565.1 of Maea johnstoni. Classification (NCBI taxonomy): domain Eukaryota; kingdom Metazoa; phylum Annelida; class Polychaeta; order Spionida; family Magelonidae; genus Maea; species Maea johnstoni. The sequence goes on along the minus strand of OZ012687.1, from coordinate 3,158,894 downwards.
AGGCAACCAATGAAAATCTAGCATTTGATAATTTGTCCCCAGGTTTCACCTAGTTGCACCTTTCTCTTGATATACTCTACACACCCTGGTTTTATTTCGCTAAATGGTGATTCAATACTAATCATTTAATATTTTAGCTTTACATTTTAATTGGATTGAACACCAGTCAACAACTTATCGTAAACTCTTATAGAGGAAAAGGACTATCATACTCATGTGACCCAATCAATCAAATACTTTTTTAAATTGTTTTTTAAAGTTTTTAAAACCCTTCAATAATATTGTTAGTGTTTACCGTCCAGTACGTGTAGGTGGTACTGAAGTTATTCACGCTATTCTAGTTTAGTCCTTAAAATTTACTTTCACGAAGAAACTTGGATCTTCACACTCAAGAAATTGCAGCCATTGATGATTGTTTGGTTTTATTTCAGGGACAGAAGAAGTAAAGATGGACTGAACGTAAGCTCAGTGGTGGGTACCTCCATTATACTATTTTTATAACATAGACCTTCTGAGATATCAGAAGTTGATTACCAATTCATCTACCATACACTAAATAATTGACAAGTATGTATAATTGCACGAATGTAACTAATAGTATTAAATGTTTATGTTTTCAGCAAATATATGTAATTGGAAGTCGTATATTTATAGATGCATCGACAAGCATGTATGAATATAAGCCAAACGCCGTATTTGGGATTTCCATAAGTATCTCAAGGGGGTGAAAATAACATCACCTCTACTATATACACATATGTACAAATAATACCGTGTCGAGATTAATACTAAACACTGCCGCAGAACACAATGTGTAGATGTGTTTCAATACGTCCATATAATGCATTATCAAACATGTCTTGCGATACTACTACAAGCAGAATATGAATTATAATTAATATCACATACGTATGATGAAATTGCAGTTTATAAGTCGTTTATTCATGCCTAGTATTAACTCCATTGCAGCAGGATCCAATACAGTGTCTTCCTACATCGAGTGCATCCATTAGTACATCCCAAGTATCACAGTCTCTTCCAAACTATGCAACACTAAATGAACTGCAGTCCTGCGAGGATGTCCATGATCCTAATTACGAGTATACAGATCCAGAAGGATATTACACATGCGTGTCAAATAATACAAACGAGGAAAATAGTAATAACACATACCAGCCTGTTCTTAGGGATAACTCCTTATATCAACCAACTGGAGTTACCCAAAGTAATCAAGAGCCTAATTACGCAGAAATAAGATGGTCGACAGAAGAAAGCATGGAGGGCATGAATGATAACTCACCAGTGCTTATGAGGGACAATTCTCTTTATGAAAGTAGCTTTAATGACCCAAATGCACCTCCTGCTGTTCCGTCGAAAAGATTTAATGACCTACCTGAATATGCTCAAGTCCAAAAGAAACCTACAGAGAGACACAAACTATGCAAGACACAGGAGAGGTGATTGCTGTATGAGTTAAGAAATAAAAGAACAGTTTGTGCAAGTAGGACTTGGGAAATGTTTTATTTATTGCTAGTATTTATCTACCCCATATTAGCCTTCAAATATTTTCATTTCACTCTCAGTGGGAGAGTGTTTTTTCTGCCAAAGTATATTCTATTTCGTGTCAACAGTCAAGATTAGCTAATATTATTGACAATTTGGGGAAGAGAGAGAGAGAGAGAGAGAGAGAGAGAGAGAGAGAGAGAGAGAGAGAGAGAGAGAGAGAGAGCACACAGCTGCCATTATATGCTATACATACAGCTAGGTCATGGGTTAAGCTGCCCATCCCCATTCTCAGGTTCAGCCATAGGAGGGCAAGTGTATATGGCTTGCTTATGGAAATAAGTAGGGATAAAGAATCAATGCTATCAGCAGGGGTCTCCCAAAGCTTTTGTTTCAGCAGCTTGTCTGCTGCTACTGAAAGGTTGTACTTGAACCCTAGGTGCTACCTGCAATTTCGGATTAGACTCCATTTTCATTTTCCAGAACCTCATCAGATATACTCTTAATCTTGGCATGGTCCTTGATTTTCAGAATGCAGAGAAAGCTACACATCAATGGCCACATTGTAATGATACCGGTACTTTGTCATGCTGCATTAACGTTGTTTAATACTAGACTGGAAACATGACCTCCTACAAACATTGCTTTCTCAAAAGAACCTTGCACACATTAATTCTGAGTAGGTAATAGATACTTGCTATAAAATATGGGTAATCAAATTATAGTAAAATTTCCATGAATGATGTAGATCAAACTGAGATGATCTTTGTTCGTGAAAATTGTATTGTTTAAATACTGGACTACTTGAGGCGCTGACTATTGTGCAGACGGACACTTGATCAAAATGGCCCAGTTATATATGATTAATCTTCTAATACTATTGCTAGAACTGATAAAGCACTTAGTCATCAGATATGGACAGAAATGGATGACTAATCTGGCCAAACGTGAACGGACAGTCTTTTGAGGAATAATTATTCCGATTTATTTCTTGAAAAGAAATGATAAATGTTCCTTAATTTGTTTTGTTTCTCTACTCCACAAGATTTCTGTGCTCTATAGATTGATGTTTTGTTTCTATATGTACCTTTCATGAAATATTATGGTTAATAAAGATACATACATATGGACCTCTTATTGTTAAAATGGAATGTGTTTTATTGGCTTTTCTATTGATATTGATAACACAGAAATGATTTTGGCAAGAAAAAGATCACAGTTGGATCACAGTTATTCAATTCTTGCAAGTATCTTTGTGTAATATACCACTCATATATCTTTCAACGTCCTGGTACGAAAATATATCCAGGATGCTTCTTTTGAACAAGTCGATGAATAATCAGACATCGTGATGTGCATGACTGTATACGCATGACCTACTGCTGCTACATTGTAAGCACCTATGTAAGCATGAAGCTCATGCTGCGTGTCGAGTTTAAGAAGGAAAATATCGTGATGCTGCCTATGCCTTTTTGAGCAGGGGTTGATAGGTCATCAATCTCATACAGCTATTACAAAGCAAAACGTCATGTTACTCACGCGCAGGGATTAGAAGACGGGTAAAATTCGTTGCGAAATCTAGAAGCTCTCCAACCACTCCTCTGACAAGTTGGAGACACCGCTTACCTGTGAGTATGTTTATATCGTATCGAGTTTATAATGTTTGTATGATACAAGAGTTCGCATTCACATTCATTACTTATACAATTGTTTGTTACCTTATTCTGGCTCTCTATCACCCTCTGTTTAAACCGCAAACAAACACCTAAATAACGTTAACAATTTGTATTAGGAAATGTGTCTAGTAGCTACTAGCACATCGGTACCTCTCTGTTCTACATGTAATCCATTCACACTTGATTAACGTCTAATAATAAAAATAATAATGATAATGATAATAATAATAATGATAATGATAGTATTAATAAGAATGATAATAATAATTATAATAATAATAATAATAATAATAATAATAATAATGATAATAATAATAATGATGATAATAACAATAATAATAAAAATAGTAGTAATGATAATAATAATAATGATGATGATGATGATGATATAATGATATGATAATAATGATAATGATTATAATAATAATAATACATGAAACAACAACAACAACAATAATAATAATAATAATGATAATAATAATAATAATAATAATAATAATAATAATAATAATAATGATAATGATGATAACAATAATGATAATGATAATAATGATAATGATGATAATAATAGAAATAACAATAACAATAATAATAATAATAATAATAATAATAATAATAATAATAATAATAATAATAAAAATAATAATAATAATAAAATTAATAATGATAATAATAATAATAATAACAATAATAATTATAATAATGATAATATGTTTATCTGATGTCTTTGAAGGTCTACAAGACTATTCTATAGTAGTTTTGACTGTGGCCATGGTTAGCAACCGCTTGCTGGTATTGCTAGTGTCATCATCCCTCGTACTCTCTCTGGTATTCACAGCTGCTCATAAAATAGGTAGGTGTCATCCGCTTACTACTTCAATAGAAAATGAATTCAACATGAGAATAAATGCCAAGTTATGACTGTTGTTTTAAATACACTCCTCTAGGCTATGAATTAGGGTTTTACGAAGAGAGGGGGGGGGGGACATTATCCTGCTCTGTCTTTGAAAGTTATTTCTACTATGTATTACGTCGCCAAAATAGTTTGGACTAGAGGTTCTGGTACTGCCAGTTTTGGCTTTTATATGCAAATGCTCAAATACTTGATTCGACAAGTTTTGAGGTATTGCCAAACTGAGGGCGAGTGGAAAGGACGTTAGGATAATAACGGATGTCTATATATCCTCCGACATATTAAGCATCCCCATTCATAACATTCTTCTCTCTGTTCTTCGTCAAAAAACATCCTGCTATCGAAATTATCTTCCGGGTTGGACCGTTGGTAAATCAACTGGGAGAGATTTTCTTCACTAGTTCTCTATAATTGAAAATATGTATCTGTACCAGAGTGATTACATGGCGTTTGCAAATCACGTTTATGGTAATGACCCGTGAATGCTATGATTTTACTAGACAAGATATCCATAGAAATTCCAGAACCATAACATGATGCATACTATCATATTTCGAAAGCTAAAGGTGTCGATTTATACCTGGAAACACGGTCGACTGAGCTTTAACTACCTTGATAAGGCTCAGCATATTAATGAAGTGCTGTATTCTATGGATGTGGAAATTAGAATTTCGTTATTTGTCACTTTCTCTACCAAATTGCGGCTAAGTTGTGACTATCCAGTTGTAACTGGTGGGGGAAACCAGAGTACCAGGCGAAAACCACCGCCTAACCACAAGTCACTCGCAACTTTCTCACGTGCCCTGGGTGTGCATGGATATGTATGGAGTTCAAAAATATGTTTTGCTTAAGCATACCTTCATGAACTAATAATAAGTTGGACTGTGCGAAAAGTAGAATAAGGTGCAAATAACAAGACAATGCCATGTAGGAGCTTGGGGGAAGTTTTGGGTTTACGCTACAGACAGCAGACTGTATGGTGATAAGACCTGTACTGCATATGTTAATTTAGCACAGTCTGTATGTTAATTTAGGGTCAGGAAGAAAGTAGGTTGCAAATACCCCCATGAAAGCTCGCGCAGCGAGCTGGCCGAAGGCCGGCGTAGCGTAGCGGCGATTACAGTACAAGTAGTCAACAATAGAAGTACACACTAAGGCCAAAAAAAGGTGTCCGCACTTCCGTCCACACTTCGTCTCCTGTCTCGCTTGACGATAATCTCGCTTGAAATGAACATCACTTTTTCCTTTAAGAGCACATTTTGCCGCCAGATCTTTTCATGTTTTAAATATTGCTTAAGTAATCAATAAATATGGATTGTTTACTTTAAATTGTTTTTAAAGATCAGGCAACAAACGGCGTTCTATATCGGCGGAATATGGCACTAGAATTACCTCACGGTACGAAGGAATTTCCCCACGTACAATGACATCATGGGAAAAGCGATCATGGCGCCATCTACTGTGATATGTCAACACTAGCGCCATTGTTTATGCAGTGAGCGACACAGCGAAAATGAATTAGGCCTACTCGTCTTTCCATGGATCAATTTCAATGCAGTTTGAATCGTTAGAACCGCTACTTTTCTTTTAAATTGTTGTTGAAATCTGATGCGAAATGACGATTTTGCAACAGGTTGAAATCGTATTTTTTTGCCATCAATATTTCCGGACAATCGCTACTCGTACTGTGTGGACATTGCACAAATATAAAGCTCATACCAAGGGGTTTTACAAGTAAAGAATCGTCACGGATAATAAATTCGTAACTTTGTGACTGCATTTGAAGGGGAATGCAGAAATATCATCGAGCTGCGAGAGCATTTAAAGCTTTGCTTTCTCGTCATATTAATTTGAAACTTCTAGCAGTTTACAAATGTTAGTTATTAACGCTGTTACACGGTGATAAGACTGTCTAGACCGTGTCTGTGTTTGTGTTCCGCTTAACTAGGGTTGATGGCTGCTTCAGTAGCAGATCAGCTGACAAGAATACTCAAATCAATATATTGCCATGGTCAGTGTTATTGACTATAATATAACAATTATCAACTGAATAAGTTTTAATTTTTTTGTCTTGATGTAAAGTTAAGCTATTTCATATTTCCGTTCCATGTGCTTTGCTAATGTGAGCTTTGTTTCATTTCATAGGGTATAAAGAAGAATGCAAACGTTTGATATGTAAGAATGAGTGTCCTCAGAATGACATTATATGCAAACATCCATATTGCGCCGGCTACATTGACTGCCAACCTTCGTCCAGTTCAAGCGAGAGCTCGAGCGAAGAAAACACAGAAAGAAAACAGTGCCATTTCTCTGATGATTGCCATTGGAACACAGAATGCGATGAAAAAGAATATTGGAATAAATCGTCTTTCTGTAACACTGAGCAAAGAATCCCTACCGCACCTGGATCCACGGTACCAGCTACAACTGCTTCAACCAATAGCGACATATTAGATGAAGATTCATATCGTACGTAAAATGTATATCTATCCTCAGTAGTAGTAGTAGTAGTAGTAGTAGTAGTAGTAGTAGTAGTAGTAGTAGTAGTAGTAGTAGCAGTAGCAGTAGTAGTAGTGGTAGAAATAGTAGTTGCTGTTGTTGTGTTGTTATCGTTGTCGTCGTCATCGACATCATCAACACCAAAGATTAGTGAATTATTTTTTATGTTGAAAAGCACGTGCAGTTTATCTAATAATGTATGGGATATTGGCAAAGGTTATTGTTGAATTTCAACAGTTATTAGATTTTGACCTGCCAGCAGCGTTATACAAAGTTGCTTTTGATTGTATTGTTGTTGTTTTTATTTCAGAAGAGGGCGGTAGAAAGGTCGGACACGGAGGAAAGAAAGTTGAAGATAATGAAGTGGCTGTCATTGCTACTATTGTTCCTCTAGCGACTACTGCCCTTTTGTTAATTGTATTTGGGGCTATTTTCGTTGTTACTCGATTGCGAGGGAAACCAGATACACAAGCAAAGTAAGTACTAGACGTACCTATGACTTATAAGTGAATGACTAAAAAATGGCCGGAGGTGTCTATGCCAGTAGTAGATCATTATCCTAGGCCGCAAAATCTAATGCAGAATCGATACATGAAAATCATTTCTTTCATAGATAACCCCTGAAAGGGGTCATAGTAAGGCAATTTTAGCTATTCATCTTCATATTACAATATTGATAGAAATTTTGCACAAATATTCTTTGAGTGTTACCTTTTTTGAAAAATCTCTTTGAAAAGGAACTCCGCAAGAAATTGTGTAAGTGAAAATGACTCCATTTACTGATCGGTTGTTATCATAGAATATTGTAAATTTACCAGAAATGTGTTTTACGTCATGCTGAAGAAGTACAGACAGAAGAAAGAGATTGTGGGTCCGTGTATTGTCAATATACCTGCCTATCTCAAATTACCGTAATCGAGCATGAACATATAAATGGTGGGCAAAATGATTTAACTCTACTATTCTGCTTGCTAGTAACTATAATACTAACCATTCTTCAATCTTATATCCTAAACTATGGCGCAGTACAAAGATAACCTAAAAACAAATCAGCGAAATTGAAAGATTGCATAATTTATTTTAAATATCAATGATAAAATTATCCAAAAATTGTAGCTTGAATTACTAGTATTGATATTTAGTAAAAGAATATAACCAGAAAGAATTCACAAAATCGTTCAAGGAGATACCAATTAAGTTGTGATTAACATTTCTCCTTCAAATATTTTCCAAAATCATATAATGTCGAAGAAATACTAAATACGTGTAGGTAGCTTCTTGGATGTTGAATTCATTTTATTCTATCCTTTCAACAGCAAGGTTTCAACCCGCGTCATCGCTTTAGATGAGCTCTGGCTTTAGTTTTAAACTTAAGTAGATAAAACTTTATTTTCATTTTACAGTAGTCCCACAAAGACCATCACAAACTTAAATTCCATGGTAAGTACACACAATGATTGTTCTATAAATTGGGCAACCTAATAGATATGTGATCATTAAGGTGAAACTCTGATACACAGGACAATGCACAGGCAAATGCATGAGGAATATTAAAATGAAAACAATATATATTCTACATGAGCATATGAGATCATATCCAGAGATAGCACCAGAAAGTAAATATATCACCTATTTTCATAACGGATAACGGATAGTATTCAATTGTACGATTCCTTTTTGCAAAGAATAACAGTTGTAGCAATGCATACCTATCTTTTAAATATGTGTATAACAAATTTACGTTCTACTCTTTTCGAAGAGCGTTGCAAAGATGCTTATCAAATATTAGTAATGCCTGTCAGGTCCTGTTTGCATTAGCTGATGCTGTATAGAGATACATAGTCAATTATTACATCACCTTGGTGAGGTAGCAGTAGGAAGTTCTAAGGTCTTTTTAGTATAAGAATTATATAAGCAAAGATGGGTGGTTGCATGAAGCAGTCTTTACATCTGACCACAACCTAGAGTGTAGATTCTAAAGTAGATGAAACCATGTCCCGTCGTGAAATTGTCAATAACTATAAATACATATTATTAGCCCAAATCTTCTGCCAACTCTTATTGTATATTATTTAGGGTGCAACACGTTCAGAAAAGGAACATAGTTACGTTACGTTGAACACCATCAAAATTGAAAACGACTACGATCCATTACTGCAATTCAACACAAACTACGTAACGTCGCGAGATGTGTACGGTAATTGAGACAAGTTCTCGGAGCCTCCACCATTGGCAGGTGTCTCTCCAGCACGTAGGCCACCAATAGCGCACGTTCACCAGTCAACCGGTCAAGAAGGCAGTATGCCAGGAACAAGTCAAAACACGCCCGACGATACCATCTCTGTCAAACATTCCAGTGTACGCAAAGGTCAACAAAGAGAAGATATATTACACGAACGCTATTAAGCATTTTCTTTAAGTGAATGTACGGTGCTTATCAGATGCAGTAGACTGGTTAGGCCTAGGTGTGTCATAGGCATTGGTGTACATTACAGCCAGTTCAAAATGCCTACAAGGTAAATAAATCCAAATTTTGCCAATGAATTATTCGGATGAATTATAAAACTATTTTATTCAATACAAACCATGTATTTTATCTTTATTTTTTTAATTACTGATTGTAAAGAAAAGTTCTGATACCAACACATTCTGACACATTCCTCCACATAAGGAGATTATACAGATTAAAATGATAACATGGAGTCCTATTGTGCTCGTCTACATTGGGGAAGGGGTGCTTTAGTCAAAGTATGACATGCCACTTAGTCTATGAGTTGGTGGTACGTTCCTGTGCATGAGATATACCCTATATTATGAGGTGCTGTTGGGGACAAAAGTAAAAAATGCAATATAAATGTATGTAAAAACTTAACAATATTTTCAATGAAAAATGAAATAGAACCAATGACAAATAAAGAAAAGTTTTCAAATCAAATAATTCGCACTATACAAATTAACACAACATTGAAAACCTTTGAAAAACTCCGAAAATAAAAATTATTCACTCAAAAGGCTAATATACATATAATGTTTTTCAAGACATCATTGAAATTGTTTGTAAAATATTTTAAAATCAAAATTTAATTACCTTGAGGAAAGTCAAAGAATTGATGAAAATTTGCAAAGAAATGCTGAAATTTACATTTAATTCTCTAACGTTCAGCAAAAGAGTGATTCTTTTCCATTTTCTTTTCTGATATGACTTTATTTAATTTCTTGATATTTTTCTTTAGAAATCCCAGCGCTTTTCTCTTATTTTTTATAAGTTTTTTTTTGGGGGAAGTGTTTGCCTTGGACACATTTTGTAAGATTTAAGTGTCCATGGACACTTATATCGAGGATGAAATGTCCACGGAATCTAGTAACAGGAAATGAATGCATATTGTACTTCAAGCAGTGATATGTCACTGTGACAGGCATAAATTCATTCAGTTCAATAATTTTGTAGGCCATTGTTTCCTCAAAAGATAGGTAATCAACTTATCATAAAGGTGAACATTCACATCTTTGTTTCTTTATACTTATCACCCATCAACCCTACTAGCCTAGTTTATTATGGCCTGACCGTGCTGTCATGTACCTTCAGCTCATGATGAGGATCATTGAATTTATATACTTGATATTTTCCTCATGATAACAATATCATTAAAATAAACCAAAAAATATATTTTAATTCATTTAATGTGACTTGATATTCTTAAATCTGAAGTCAAAAGGTTTCAAGAACCCCACATGGTTGTTGTGTGTCATCAGCTAAGAGTTATATGCTTGTATAATCAAAGAATGATGCTAAGCATTATAGATTACTGACATTGATGAAATCTTGTTTAAAAAGCATGAAAAAAGAAAACACACATCAATTACCCTGTGCAAGCTCCAGACGTACCCATCCTATCTCATATGCTTTTTCCCTTAAGAATTTCTGTTTGGAATTGAATAAAATATATTGGTCAATTGCCCAAACCTAGTTTGTCTATAACGGTTTTTGTTAGTGCAACTTCATAAGGTTCGAAAGAGCATTTGCAAAGAAGTATTACGTTGTGTCTAAATTTTAAAAGGGGTGTGGACAAAACAGATTACAGACCTAATAATCATAACATATTCCACAAAGAAAAATCACATTCATCCTAGTCATTAAGATAAAAAGATACCCTGAACAATAAAAACAGAGCTTTACACCCCTTCTATCAGGTAAACCAAGTTTTCTTTAAAAAAGGGCACTTCGGCCTTTATGATTTCTTCATGAAATATAATCAAATTCAAGTTTTGACTTTACACGTAGGCTCCGTTTTACTCTTGTTTTCTAGCTTATTATATTTAGCAAGAGAGCATTCAATGATTAGTTTTAAGAATGTTGCAAAATGCCTCTATAAGATGTATTAACTATACTTTATGCGCCCGAGACATCCAATGGGTTTCCTATTTGTGTCTTAAACACAAGGGAATAGCCGGAATTAAGTGTCAGGTAACATTTATTTGTAAATAATTATATTCTATACTTCCTAGACTTTCAAAAGATAATATACCACTTTCCTAAAAAGCAAATTATTATCCAGAAGTCTAATTTATGGGCAGATATTACTTGCATCTGAACCCCCAAATATTATGTATTAACAATCAGATTTTATTATTTCTCTTTTGTACTTTCATGTATCGTACTTTTACGCCGTCGCGCGTAGTCAATAAACATACATACATACATTCAGGATTCTGAGATAAAAAAGTACTAGGATATTCAGTACCTAATATCTAGGTCAACATATCTACATGGTATGCCTTATTTATTGACAAGCTGTTACCTTAACGGGTAAGCACTTCACCACACAGGCTACTCCAAACCAAACACCGACACGAAACAATAATCGTGTAACACATGAAATCACATTAATCACAATACTCAATGCTTCACAATGTGCATGAATGTTCGTAAAATGGTCGTGCAAATAACATATTATATTTCCTCTTTTACACTTGATCCATCGCGGATCTTACAGTATTCGTTAAACACCCTCACAGGACACCCATGAGTGAGTGCCAGGGTACAACTAGCACACCTCACGGATAAAGGTGGAACCCTATCCAGTGTGACATTCGATGCTCTTAGTGCAGGTAGACGCTGTCACAGTGACACCCGACGCTAACTTGCAAGGAACACAATTGAATATATAAACGCCATTTAGATGAATTGCAAAGGTCCAAAGATAATTGTTTAAACATTATATGTAAAAGTGCATGGTTGTGTTGTATGAGTTTGCGTATACATGCAAGGGTATGTATAATTCTACAATCAACTTTAAAAGCACCTACAGGATGAAATTGGAACCCTGTCCAGTGTGACATGAGACACTTCCGGCACAGAAGGACTTTGTCACAGTGAGAGACAACGGCTTCTTTCAAGGAACACAAACCAGTGTATAAAAGCCATTCATGGTAATTACCAAGGTCTCAAGGTAATTGTTTACACATGAAACTACCTGATCACATTATTGAATGTTATTATTTTGCGTATACACGTCGAGAGTGTAGAATTTGATGATTAACTAAAGCACCTAGTGGACGAAAGTGGAAACCTGTCCAATGTGACATGAGACGCTTCCGGTGCTCAAGAACGATGTCACAGTGATAACTTTAACTTTAACAGTAAAAAAAGAACCCTGGCATAAAGTATGTAAGCTACCTCAAGAAATGGAGAGAAGGGTTCTCTATACTGGGACAAAACCCCGAAATGAAATACACAAGGCATCTTGGAGAAAAATTCATAATAAAAACATTATGTAAATTATCCAAATTCACTGAAAATATGTAACTTTTAAAGTTGATATATGATCAGCAAATATCAATTGGCAAAGCTGAAAGAATCCCTAATAACCTATGATATGGCATTTCCGACTTGATGGTTGGGGCAGGAGGCGGGGTAACTTCTAGTTATATAAGTTGCAAATAATGACTCAAGAAAGAAACTTAGAAATGGCACAAATTTATTCATACAAATGTATGGAATTGAGGCATAGTTGTCAGGAGGCATAATACTTTTCATCAACATTTTCAATGAACGGACCCTCTTACCCAGGGAAAATGATGTGACAAGTATTTCAGGAATGTGAAGAAATAGAACTTTCTCATAGGAAGTGTTCTAAAAGCATCATAATTGACAAAATGTGTCAATTAAAGTCACTAAGGTAGCACCTAGCAACACCTTACTATAAATTAAAACCTAAACATGATATGTTTATGTTATTCCCTTGTCATAGGAAGAGAATTTATGCTAAGGTTCAATAAGTGTTAAAAAGTTACGTATAACCTTGTTATGACTGTAGGCAACATCACACAGGCGTTATGGCTGAATGAAGTAGCTGATGTCAATAATACTTATTTTTTTGTTTTATTAAACCATGTTCTATAAAAATACGAACCATAAATCTTTATTTGGCACCAAGTTAACATTTTAAACCTTGCATAAAAACAATTATCTCATTGGAAATTGTCAAGACTTACATGGACGTAGCTATTACTGCAATCATTTCCAAACAGAAATACATAAACATAAAGAGAACAAGTGGAACTTAGACAAAATTAAGTTTTGTTCCATTAAAAGACATCAAGTAATTAATGCAGATGAGTATCTCAGGCAATAATGAAAGTTACACAAATCACTTGTTCAAGTGATGAACCAATTAAAACTGAGCTACAATTTCTACTCGAGCACGGTTTGCTCTTTTTGGGGGCCTGATTTTCAGTTGGTTTGGGGACGTCCATGGGATTGTGACAAAGTGCTCTCACTAAGTGATCCCTGAGATTTTTGGGTCGCCTGAACCCTTTTGTGATTTTCCAGTTAAGGGTAGATCTCGTGCTGCTAGACCGGTCTAGCAGGTCACGATTTTTTCTAATGATTTGGTCAAGGAAGCTACCGGATGGGTGATAAGTGCTGATAAGGAATATTTCTGGAATAATGTCATTATGTGATGGCACCGGCTTAGGTGCTGGATAAAGAAGGAGACGTCTTTCTCTTTCATAAGCTCTTTCAAAGGCTTCTTGTACAACGTTGGCTGGATAATCTGCTCTCAGAAAATGTCTAGCTAAATCTTTACCGTCTTTGATGTAGTCATCATCATTACTGCATATCCTCCGAACACGGAGGAATTGACTGTAAGGAATGGCTTTCTTACAGTTTTCGGGATGGCAGGATTTGAAGCTCAAATAATTATGAGCATCAGTGTGTTTGGTATAAAGGGAAGTTTCCAAATTACCATTATCAAGTTTGACGGTAACGTCTAAGAAGTGAACTTCATGCAGTGGTCGAAATATCAGTTTCGAATTTAATAGAATCTACTGATTGGTTTAAATGTGTTTCGAATTTTCTAAATTCATCAATACCATGGGTCCAAATTTGAAAAATATCATCAATGTATCTAATCCATAATATTGGTTGTTTAGGATATGTATAAACGAACTGGTCTTCAAACCAGCCCATAAACGTATTAGCAAAAGATGGCGTCACTTTTGTGCCCATGGCAGTACCTCAGACATGTAGGAAGTGTCTGCTGGCAAAGTCGAAATTATTCATGGTTAAAACATTTTCTAAAAGTGTGCATAAATTTAAGATTGGGGGCTTAAAACCATGGTGGCCTGCTTTAATTAGAGCCAATTTGGCTGCTTCAATGCCCTCTTTGTTCGGTATATTAGTATATAAACTTGAGACATCCATAGTCACCAGGAAGCTACCTGGTGGTATATTTTCCAAGTTGTCTAACTTGGTCAGGAAATGTGTGGTGTCCTGCACATATAAAGGAAGTAGTTTGACAGTTGGTTGGAGAAAGAAAATTGGGAGATTCTTTCAGTAGGGCAACCATTGCCCGAAACTATAGGTCTCCCTGGAGGGTTTTTAGTTTTTCTGTGTATTTCTGGGAGCATGTAAAAAAGAGAAGTCCTTTCTTTGCTGACATAAAGATATTCATAGCATTTGTCGTCAATTTCTTTAGACTCAGACATAGTTTTAGGAAAAGCATTGATATCTAGTGTATGTTTTTTTAGGTATTCCTGAGTTTCTATATAGAAGTTGGTATCAGACAATTGTCTGATCCCTTCATTGATGTAGTCCAGGACATCCTGGACCACATCCTGGCCTTTGTCGGCTGGCTTAATCATAATATTCTTATTGATGCTAAGTGTTTTGATGGCTAATTTCTCGCCCTTTGACAGATTATGAAATTTATTGGGTGGAATCCCATGTGATAAGAGGTCCATTTCATTTTGTCTAATGAAAAGCTCCAGTGATGTCACTGGTGGTGGTTTCCATTTAGAAATGTCATCATCAATTACTGCAAGCATTTGGCACAATATAATCAGGGGTATAACCAAAAATATATAAAAAACAAAACATACATATTCTGTTGTGATTAGCCTCACATGGTCCATTAGTTGGAGTGATATGATATGATCAGATCTAATGTGATCTGTCCCTGAATGGGTTAACTTAGTCCTGAGAGTACTCCTCCAGAGTGTGTCTGTTGTACAGTCACAGTAAGCATGCAGCATGCAAATAGGTTGACTGGAATATATATAATGTGCATAAGTCATGTACAATAGAACTAAAACAGTAATCATTACAGTGATAAATAAAACAAGTAAGACAAATATCAAGGACTTCAAGTCAGATACCCCTAAATAGTTATAGTTAACAAAATATTCCTACACTGTTGTAATAAACTTCTGAGAGGAATGACTCGAAGCATGAGTTTCGAGGATATTGAGCATAGTATAACAATAGTATGTGAACAGTGGAGTAATTTACTAAAGACACAGCAATTACTAAAATACATGTTGAGTTTGGAACTCAAAAACCTGATTCTAAAATTAGCAAACCGTTTTGTTGAGTAGAAGGAAAAGGCACTGACAGTTGTGTCTGTGACACATATAATAAAACAGTTATGCATAGCATATGTCCTAAGTACAATAATGCCCACTGGGCAAAAATCAACTTCAAAACTAAACACACTTATTGCTAAGATATCCATGTCCATAATTATTGTTAATCACAGTCATTGTGTGGATGAACTCCTCTTGATTGGTCCTAATACTTGTTCAGCCCATCATAGGCCTCTGCAATTCTCTTCACCAAATCTGGTGTGAAGAATTGATGATCTACTCCACGTAGCTTGGAGTAATCAGGAGGGTTGGTGTTTGGACGAGTTACAGACGGCAGCTGTGGTGTCTCGTTCCAATCCAGAGGTTCTGGATTGGTGTCCGATAGTTCCCATGTAGGCATGGAATACCGCTTGGGTTGTACAGACCTGGATGGTCTGTTATTCTCCGGCCTTTGCATGTTTGTTTTGGGTCTAGCACCCCCGAAGTTGGTGTTATTCCTCTGGGCTGTGTTGGGTTCCCCTCTGTTGCTACTGGGGGCCCTGGGTTGACGAAAGTCGTTACCACCTCTTGGTCGACTCTGGGATCTGCCACGGGAGGAGTTGTTGTTACGGCTCCTGCTTCTGCTACGACTCCTGGAGCGCCTGCTGGTGCCTGCCTGGTTGTCTGGGTTGTTCTGCCGGACTGCATCGGCATAGCTGTATTTGCGTGGAATGAGGCCTCTTACCTTAGAGGCAAATTCCTTGTCAAAGTTTTTGTGGGTTTAGCATTATTTTGTAAAATGCTAATGAAAAACAATTAAAAAAGGATTGCTACAAAAAAATGTTGGCGAAAATTGTATATTATAGCTAGGTGATCTATTTCTTGACCTCCGTTCTGCGCGTACCTACAGTTATACAAGTACACATATCAATCTATTTGCCACCTAAATAAGTCATACTAGAATAGTGAAGGTTTTCTTCTTGGAAAACCTCCTGAAAACCTGCTGAACACCTCGTCCCTGACCACTTGACATATCTGCTCAGCCCCAGAACATGGATATTCTGGGGGAAGTGATATGTTGATTGGCTCAGCGCAGTAAGAGCGGAGCCCGCTCACCTACCCCTAATTATTTACCGCGGTTACCGCGTCTTGAGACACTCAAGACTTTTTATATGTACTGTAGATATCAATGCTTTTCTTAAAACTATGTCTGAGTCTAAAGGAATTGACGACAAATGCTATGAATATCTTTATGTCAGCAAAGAAAGGACTTCTCTTTTTTACATGCTCTCAAAAATACACAAAAAACCTAAAAACCCTCCAGGGAGACCTATAGTTTTGGGCAACGGTTGCCCTACTGAAAGAATCTCCCAATTTATAGATTTCTTTCTCCAACCAACTGTCAAACTACTTCCTTCATATGTGCAGGACACCACACATTTCCTGACCAAGTTAGACAACTTGGGAAATATACCACCAGGTAGCTTCCTGGTGACTATGGATGTCTCAAGTTTA
Source organism: Maea johnstoni (assembly GCA_963942565.1). Classification (NCBI taxonomy): domain Eukaryota; kingdom Metazoa; phylum Annelida; class Polychaeta; order Spionida; family Magelonidae; genus Maea; species Maea johnstoni. The sequence goes on along the minus strand of OZ012687.1, from coordinate 3,141,944 downwards.
TATACTAGTCACGCCATCTTTCGCTAATACGTTTATAGGCTGGTTTGAAGACCAGTTCATTTATACATATCCTAAACAACCAATGTTATGGATTAGATACATTGATGATATTTTTCAAATTTGGACCCACGGTATTCGAAACACATTTAAACCAATCAGTAGATTCTATTAAATTCGAAACTGATATTTCGACCACTGAAGGTCACTTCTTAGACGTTATCGTCAAACTTGATAATGGTAATTTGGAAACTTCCCTTTATACCAAACCCACTGTTGCTCATAATTATTTGAGCTTCAAATCCTGCCATCCCAAAAACTGTAAGAAAGCCATTCCTTACAGTCAATTCCTCCATGTTCGGAGGATATGCAGTAATGATGATGACTACATCAAACACGGTGAAGATTTAGCTAGACATTTTCTGAGAGCAGATTATCCAGCCAACGTTGTACAAGAAGCCTTTGAAAGAGCTTATGATAAAGAAAGACGTCTCCTTCTTTATCCAGCACCTAAGCCGGTGCCATCAGATAATGACATTATTCCAGAAATATTCCTTATCAGCACTTATCACCCATCCGGTAGCTTCCTTGACCAACTCATTAGAAAAAATCGTGACCTGCTAGACCGGTCTAGCAGCACGAGATCTATCCTTAACTGAAAAATCACCAAAGGGTTCAGGCGACCCAAAAATCTCAGGGATCACTTAGTGAGAGCACTTTGTCACAATCCCATGGACGTCCCCAAACCACCTGAAAATCAGGCCCCAAAAAAGAGCAAACGGTGCTCGAGGAGAAATTGTAGGTATTGCAATAAACTTGTTAAAAGTGGGCACATTAGGAGCCAAATCACCCACCGCCAATATGACACAATTAGGAATTGTGACTGCGAAACCAATGATATCATTTATTGTATTTCATGCAAGAAATGTTCCAAACGATATGTAGGACATACAAAAAGAACACTAAGAGAGAGAATGTGTGAACATTTTCGGTTTATTTCTCAAAACAATAACTCACACAGTGTGGGCAGACATTTTAACGATCCTGACCATCAGGGTCTTACAGATGTAGACATCTTTGTACTTCAATTTGGAAGAAAAAATTCAGACCAGTCTCTTGCTATCAGATTAATTCTTGAACTCATGTGGATCCATCGTCTGAGATCCACTACGCCACTAGGGCTCAATGTTTTCGATTAAAGAGAATGATGATGTCACTTCTCACACACAGGTGGATTATGAACCCCTGTCATTTTGTATTTGTATTACATGATGTTCTTATTTCCAGCTTGGACACTGGTCCAGTGACTAAGTGTTTATTTTCCCGTTTTGAATTCATTATTCTCCCAGGTCACAAAGTGCAACGATGCAGGCATCAGTTTGAATTATAAACCCCTTCCTTTTGCGATCACATACTAAATTTTATCACAATAGCATATAACATTATGTTGATGTTCACCTATTTCCATCCATCACTTTTCGGTAAACCTCTAAAAATCTTTTTTCTGTCCATTACCTCTGACGATTGTTTGTAAACATGAAACCGCCAACGGATGATTTATGTTATCTCATCCAGAGGTCGCAACCATCCGGCACCTCCCAATGTATACACGTTTGTTGACCATGGCAACCCACGTGGGACCATGGCAACACGTGGACTCTCTATTTTTGGACCTGGGAATGCTAGTCAGCTCAATGACCAACGGGGTCATTAGCGGTTAGGTTCTCTTCATCAACACCAGGGAGAATCCTTCGTTTTTCACTTTTACTCCTGTCCTCCTAGTTGATACTAGACAAACAATTCACTATGGTGTCTACGGTAGATAGGACTGATAAGGTGGTAGCGGTGCTGCTGAAGTTTAACCGTTAAAGACGTGCTAAACACGTTTTAAACTCAATTGAAATGAAAACATACCAGAGCCTTAATTCTGATACGGTTACGGTAATCAGGCACGGATCCACACATGTTCACATTGATGCATGCGCATCGCTCAATCTCCGAAGTGCATCGTTTCATATCAAAGTGCAGATTTTTAGGTCCAAAATCACCATGTGTTGCATTTGTTTAGAAGCAGTGCTGATTTAACCTTGGGGAAAAAGTTTTACGCAACGGTTTGTCTGTGGCTGTAGAGCAGGAACTAAATTTGTATAATCAGAGTCTGTGCACATCTAGATCATCGAGCATAGGCTGATAGGGACGGGACCACCAGTTTCTTATCAGCTTTTGATGAGCACAACATACTAAGTGAGGATGCAAACCAGGTTGTAACGATGCTCGTGCACCGATCATGCTTCGAGATGCATCTTCTGATATCAAAGTGTATCGCTCAGATATAAAATTCCAGATTGGTTAGTCGCACGGCTGTCTGATATCAAAGTGCCTGTAAAACAAACCTCCTGCCTCAAACTATTAACTTATTTATCATACCCACGTACACAGGTAGAATTAGACCAATTAACATTTCACACACTGGGGTTCAGTTTGGGAAGATGATCATCAGCATCCCTTGCACGAAATCAAAAACGCTTCACAAAACAATATTTAGTATTCAACTCGCCTTCAGCTGTGATTCTATTTTCATAAAACGCTTGCATCTATCTGACTCTTCGACTTCACGAGAAACTGTAATGCACCAGTCAATTGAATCCCCGGGAGGGGGGGGCGGGAAATGGCCGTGCGATGCCGGGCTTATCATGTTTAGTACACTAAAATGCTGCCACGCAGGGTGGGGACATAACTAATTAGTAGAGCGACGATATAGGCCGGGGCACGGGGCGGGGATAGTGAATACCACCCAAATCCTCATGCCAAAATCCTATTTACTTGTTTATGATTAGCCTAATCTGCCGCCCAGCAGTGGATAGACAAATGGTATGAGATATTGTCATAATGATACGACCGGCACTGAATGTGGCTAGTATGAAATTATCTTTTTTATATAAATACGAGGAAAAAAACAAGAATTTTAACAAAAACAAACACATTGATGATTACTGTATCTCGTAAAATATGGAGGATAACACTTTAATTATAATGTGACTACAAAGCAAAGCTTTAAATGCTCGTGATTCTCGAAAATATTTGTGAAATAACCACACAGTATGAGTAGTGATTAACCAAAAATTAATGGCACAACAATTTCTACGATTTCAACCTGTCCAGCGAGCAAAATAACCACTTGCCCCTTTGCAAGTGAATTCGGCAAAAACAGCAATCTGGCAAGCAGAACAAGACTCTTACTTGCCCCGCTCGGCAAGAAATGTCTTTTGGCAGAGTCCCCGCAATGTAACTCACCTTAGTTAAACAGGGTTGTCAAGTGTCAGCGTGGGCAAGTAAACTTTACGGGCAGCTTGCCATGCTCAGCAAGAAATGTTTTGGAACCTATGTTGCACCCTGCTATCGCAACATCGTCATTTCACAACAGCTTTAAAATAATTAAATGGCAAGTAAAATGAGTTGTGGCGGTTTTAACATTCTTAACTGCATTAAATTTGACCCACAGAGATGCAGATAATTTATCTTTTTTATAACATAGAGAACATCGGCGTGGCAATTTTTCCTGCTACTATAATCATGGCGTCGCGTGAGCATTTGTTGCACTAAGGATTTGGTGCGTGGTTGCGCATGTTGCGTGGTCAGTGGCGGTCAAAAGTATGTGCAACGCACTAGTGCGTTTCCTAATCATTCTGCATTAACCTTTAAAGCAGTCACAAAGTTACGACGGGATTCTGTCTCACCGTGACGTCATACTTTCCTAAATTCCGCCGATAGTGGTCGCCGCTTTTGTTTGTACTTTGCAGAAACAAGTTGCGCACAAAACTTGCGCACATCGCAAATTTCGTCCAAATGAATTTCGAAACTGACCAATCCAGTGGAACTTTTTTCAAGGTATGCCAATCATAAACACTTCTTTGCAGAAGGGCTGCACAAGCTATAATATGCCAGAAATATCTAAAAATGAAATAGCCATTTTAAAATCCAATCGTGGTAAGAAATTGAGAAGAATTGATAGTTTGCATGAGGATGTACAGTGGCTGGAATTTCTCACGTACTACAGACCAAGCTGCTATGGACTCTTCAACAAAGACAATCTTCATGAGGTGCATGAAGGCCCTCAATGGGATGTTCCTGAATTTGTACAATTCAATACAATAAAAGTTTATTTTCATGTTCATTTATCATATTTTTGATGCCCACATGGATAGAAAATATGGTTTAAAGGGGAACTTGGGGATGAACAAATCATAGGTTTATATGAAAATTCATAAACATAGCTCAACATCTGTCATGAACAGGGAAGCCCTAGAGCTCCACACAAAGAAAATCTAAAATTGCAATTAGTGAATAGCACCTCCTCTGAGCCAAGGCCGCCGCCATTGTGAATCCGAGTCATCACCCCCTGCTGTGGTCAGTGTTATTGGGTAGCAAAGGAGCTTAGTGGTGCATGAGATAGGCACAGAGCTAGGGGCCGGAAGTGATCTCTGCCACCTAATTGAAAAACATGGCCGCAGCCAGTGGGTTCCAGGGGCTGGGCAGGATGATGGCAATATGCAAAAATCTCCCCTCATGGGATCACTTAGAGAAAAAGAAGTTCTTGGAGTGTTTTATTTTCATATAAGCTAATATGTATGTGAGCCTTTAGGGCCCCTTTAAAGAATGTGCCCCGGGGGGCGGGGATTAGTGACAAAAAAATGTGCCGCGGAGGGCGGGGACTATGCAAAATAGTGCAGGAGGTCGGTGCACTATCCCCGCCCCATCCCGCCCCCCCCTCCCGGGGATTCAATTGACTGGTGCATAAGCATCCATTCTTTTAACTATGCATATATCAACATGAATATGGCACATGAGGAGAACAACTCAGAGTGACCTGAACTGCTGTGATTTACATGGAATATGAAGGCGGATGTCATAAAGATAATGCAAAGTTCATGTTCCAGCAGGGAGGAGAAGAGAGACGATCTTCACCTTTGTTGCCCGCTCTGCGCATACTAGTATCACTAGTTTAGCTTGTGTTCACCTAGAGTAAGACAGGGTTCATCAACATTACTCAAGAATATAGAACATATACAGTACGATTTTTGCAAAAAGATTTGGGCGAGGCGCATACCTGTAGGCTATGTTCAACAAAAGTTGTTCGCCACATTACACACTAAATTTCGGCGTTCAATGCTGCCTTTCTGTGTAGTGCATAGAATAGTCCTCGATGTACGCATCCATGCACCCATGTCTTCTTTGCACTCAGAAATAACACAGTGGCAGTCGATCATCAACATCTACAGATATAGAATGAGCATTGGATAGAAGTTTCTGAATCCTATGTTTATAATTATATATATAATTATATATATATATATATATATATATATATATATATATATATATATATATATATATACATATATATATATATATATATATATATATATATATATATATATATATATATATATATATATATATATATATATATATATATATATATGTATATATATATATATATATATATATATATATATATATATATATATATATATATATATATATATATATATATATATGTGTGTGTGTGTATATAAATATATATATGTGTTTGTGTCACCAGATTTTGGGCAAAATGACACCCATTTGTGGATATAAAGGACATCATTTCTATATTTTAGATGGTGTATAGGTCGGTTTTCGAGGCTGTATCCGTCCCTGGTACAGGCATTGCAACCCTGTTGACACTCCTGCATCCACGCAAACAGTTTTTCCTCCAATCCAATTTGGGTCATCGATGTTGTATCTCGGTGTGTAGCCTGGGGACTATGTAATACACTCCAGTTTTCTAGCTTTGTGTATAAGACGCACCCCCGATTTGAAGTTAAAAAGTCATCTTCAAAAGTGCGTCTTATACACGCGAAATTACGGTAAGGCCCTGCGAAAAGAAATATTCTTTGATTCAATCACGGTTCTCATACAGTTGTCATTAGTTTCAAACCAATATTTTTATAATTGCTCTGATAACAAGGCTATAACTAAACCAGGTCAATGTTTGGGCTCACAGGCATGAATGTGATCAAGGTTAACAAAACGTGCCCTTGCTTGAAAGTGGGCTGTCTGCGGTCGAGACGGCTGCAGCCGATTGAAAAGCGACAGGTGCCGCCTCGCTGTACTGAAGTACCTTAGCCATATTTCATTGGTCAACACTAACATTTTTCTGTTACATTTTGTGTCAACACTCATATTACGGGATAGATGTTTGTTACACCTTAACATATACTTATCTCTTCAAGTAGCGTATTACCAACCCTGGTAACACTAACAGGGATGTTAACATCTGTGTTAACACCATACTTGAAGTCAGCCATTGAATGTTATCTTCCTGTAGTATAAACATGTATTTCCCCAGGTGCTTCCTTGAGCACATACCTTTATGTTCAGACTGGCATCTGGATATACTAGTACTTGATTTATGACAAATATTGAAATGAAAATCAAAACGTTCTGAAAATGAATCACTGAACTGTGTTATGCTGTCTGGTATGAACTTTAGTTTTAGTTTCGATAAGTTGTTATTGCAACAAATTGTTGTTTTCACGTTGCAATCATTGTTGATGGTGTTATAATAGTTGCAAATAGGGCCAATAACCTAAAATGAAACAACATCTGCAGGCGAATTGGTGCAACTCTAAGTTACTATATAGCTGCAGCCAAAAGAAGTGTCAGTTCAACCTGGAATAGCTTCTCTGATAAGGTCAATTATTTTCAATGCAGGGCCTTTATGATGTGCAACATATGGAAAAGACGAACTATTCAATACAAATTGCTTACGAGCAAAATAACAGGTCAATCGCAGGAGAATGCCTTGAGCCATAACCTTAACCCATTGATACTTCCAGTAGCCAAAAGCATTCTTTTAATTCTGATAATATCTTGCAGGCAAAACCATAGTTTGGAAAATATTTGACAGAGATATTATCAGGACACTACTGACAATTCACATTCAACTAGTTTGTACATTATTTTACAAAATAGTTCCTTAAAGTGCAAGCTCGTGCTTGAATAGCTTTCCTTATAAGGTTGGCGATTTCCATGTCAGGGCCCTGAAAAATGACTATTCTTAACAACTGCGTTGCATTGACGTGCTATTATCATTTAAATGAAAGAGGGCGTGCACTTATTGTGGGTTACTGGGTATATAACACAGTTCATTTTCATCAACATAGTATACTGCACGGTGAAGGGGAAAGACAGGTTTCAGCGAAGGCCAGGCTTTGCGGTCTTATACTGACTTTAATTAGTATTACAGCAGCACAGATAGACTTGAAAAATATTCAAGGTAGGTAAACACGCGTGCCTGTGCAAGATCGTCTCATGAATTGCGATTCGTAATTAATGATACAATTGTTGTATTAATTGTAGACTCCTACTTACTTCATAATGACAGATTCTTCGTTTTAGTAATTTAATGTATGATTGATGTTATCTGCGTAGGTTTCACATTCGGGTCTTTCAGTTATCTATCTGTATTTTATGCAAGTGTTATTTTGGGTTACCTAGTTGAGTATGGTCAGCCCTAACCCCATAGATGACAGATAGCGTAGGCAAATCTACAGGACTGTGTTGCTTGAATTCTAGAGGGTTATTAACAGCCGTGCCATACCTTAGACAACTGACGAAATGTTTTGTCTTTATAGCTATAGCCAAACTATCGCCAAACATTGGCTACATGGAAATAAGCTGAAAGATCTAGATGAAATATCTGATGACTTTGAGTGGGTGGCTAATGCTAGTAATAAAGCTTGTGCCGGAATGTATGCGTCTGTTACGGCTCAAAGGCGTGTTGCCCTCTATTGGAAGAAAACTATAAAAGGTGCCTTCAGATCAGTGGTATTGACGTACGGTATGTGGTGTCAGGTTTCAAACTCCACCAGGTAGACTTATCAACATCTTACCAGTCTATCTCCCATCGGGCGGTTCCTTGGACAGTATAGATGACATTCTAGATGACAGGGCTGAGATAATCAATGGCATGGTAGTCGGGTCGTACAAAAAGCAACTTGACAGGTTCAAGGATGCATCAGAGTTCGACAAGGCCCTTTTGGGAAGAGGAGGAGAGAACGTAACCCGAAGCAGACTAAAGCCGGGATCACACAGGCAGGACATGGCTCAAGACACTGCTAGGACGTGCCACGATCAGGAATTTCGTTCAGAAAATTCGTTCAATTCCTGATCGTGACAGCGTCCCAGACAGTGTCCTGCAACATCGTGGGTGTCCTAGGTGCAGCCAGGACAAAGGGCTGATCGTGGCAAATACTTGAACATGTCCAAGTATTTTGCCACGACAAGCAAGACAAGCAAGACAAAGCTAATATCGCAGACACGTCCGGGACGTATCCTGGACGGGTCCGGGACATGACCTAGGACAGTCTTCATTGTCTTGGGTACGTCGTGCGATTTAAGTTTGTGGTTTTGCGGTTATGAGAAAACCACAAAGTTTATCTGCAAGACACAACCAAGACATTGCAGACTCTCTTAGGACACGTCCCAGACACTGCTAGGAAGCTTCGCCGACATAAATGTTGTCCTGCTTGTCGGGCTTGTCCTGGCAAAATACTTGGACATGTTCAAGTATTTGCCAAGACAAGCCATTTGTCGTGACTATACTCAGGACAACCACGATGCTGTTAGGACATGACCTAGGACACTGCCAAGATCATAAACTGAACGACATTTCACGTGACTTGTGCATCTTGACGCCATAATGAGGCTATTTCTATGGGATGGCGTCGTGGAATTTGAAATTTGGAATTTCCGTTTTTCGTCACATTGATGCCATATTGTGGCTAATTCGTGACTAGCCAGTTGGAAGTAGTGGAAGAAACTGGAGTATTTGGCAAAAACCACCGCTAAACCCCAAGTCACTGGCAACTTTCTCACATTCCCAGGCCAGGTTCGAACCCAGGCAGTGGACAAAAGTAAAAAACACAACATAGATATATAAAGACTTAGAAATTATCAATATTTTTCATGAATAATGTAATCGAAGCAATGAAGAATAAAGACAGCTCTGAGTCTGAGTGTAGGAAAGTAATATTGCAACCCAATATCAATTTTGTAAGGTGGTCATGTGACCATGATCTGACCAATCAGCAAAGAATGAGCAGTAGGCATTGCACTAACACTGTCGAGGATGTGTCCCAGACTCGTCCAAGACAGGCTTGCGTATCCCTGACATGTCCCCGACAGTACCAAGACATATCTAATTTGCATAGTTCTTTAGCTTTTTCACCCACGACTTTGTCGGCTTCAAAAAAGTCGTGATGTCCTAGATGTCCAACTATGTCTTGGGCAAAAGTCGTGGCTTGTCCTGCCTGTGTGATCCCGGCTTTAAGCCCGTCTCACACAGACGTGTCAAGCTAGGACTTTTTGCCAAGACCTAGCTAGGACACCCAGGACATCACGACTTTTTTGAAGCCGACAAAGTCCTAGGTGAAAATTGAGGAAATATATGCAAATTAGGATGTCTTAGTGCTGTCGGGGACACGTCGGGGACCCGTCGCGGACAGTGTGAACGATGAACAAGACGTAGTTGATGGACGCATAGGACATCCTGAGTAAGTCCTGTTAGGTGGGGATTTGTCTGTGATGTGTCGGGGACATATCGTGGACAATGTTAGGACAATGCGGACATGTCCCAGACATTATGCAAATTACTATTTTTGTCCCCGATGTATATAGGACATATTCGATGTGTCCGGGACGTGTCGGGGACAAGGCGTGGACATGTCTTGAGCGTCTTGTATCTGTCCCATAAAAAATTCAATCACCGTAACATAGTATAGTATAGTATGTTTATTGACTGCATTGACATGCAAAATAATACAGTATACATTAATAAATAAGAAATAAACATGTCGCCAAAAAAAACTTGTATTTACCTGGCCAAATGATCTAGTCAGATTCATAAATTTGCAGCTACTTACAACATAATACCTATTATTATTATTATTATTATCATTATTATTATTATTATTATTATTATTGTTATTATCATTATCATTATCATTACTAGCTGCAACCAATGCACAGCACAGGCTTAAATACACCGCTTCTTAGTTTTATGAGATAAGAACCGCCAACATTAGCAGCCAAAGGAAGATCTCTTTAGGATCTTTCTAACATAATGTTGTGATTTCTGTATCTACAATTACAATTCTAATATATTTTAAAAGACTATATGGCCGCCTTTCTAAATGTATAACATTTGTTGTTTTAAGGCCCAGTAATAAGTGAGAAATCATCAAATGAAAACGGACATATTTTGCCAAGAATGTCGGGAAATCAAAATGTGTGTTTAAGGCGTTTTCATTCAATGATCTCTCCGTGATTACTGGGCCTAAACTTACGATTTTAATTCATTTAACAAGAACATATTAGGGACTTTCTAGATAAACAAATTATGTTGTCTTAAGCTCAATAATGTATGAATGCAATTTTATGATGTTTTGTTGCTGAGGTGGTAGCCATGGTATATTGTAGGAATTGATCACGGGAGGGGTTCCCAAGGGGGGGAGCACTTGGGTAATTAGGGGGGCGCATACGCTCGTTATCAAAAATTAAAAAATACCCCTAAAGCACTGATTTCTGGCCAAAAAAGCACCCTTATTTCAATAAAATCGCTGGCTTTTTCAACCAAATAAACACCCCTTCTTTATCAAAACACTGACATTCGATGAACGGGAACACATATTTTAACATGAGGTCTTACGACACTTTTAGAAATCTCAGTTTAATTTTCCTCAAATTTTGCCAAAGGAAAGAACAGAGCACAGTGATCTTCAAAACAACTTAAAATCATGGGGTCATCAACTTAGTTTTTTTTCACAGATTTTTGAAAAATTAATGCACTTTATGTCACAAACATCACTTTCTCCAAAATTGGTGTCTTTCTTTGCTAGACTTATCCCTTAAGAGATACTGACACAGCCTGAAATACTGTTCTGCCTTGTTGAATTTATTTTTCTGCTGTTATATAGGAATCATTGGGCAAAATCAAGGAATTTGAGAAACAAGTTTTTGACCCAAAATTGATATAAGTCAGAATTGCCTAGTTAAATTTTCACCAATTTTTGTCTACAGTATCTACACATTGCTCTTTATAAGAAGACATAAAGAAAATGATAGGTCATCGTGTTAGTTTTCGAACCACAGATGGTCAAAGTTTGTGAAATAGGACTTTTTTGGGGCAATTTTTTATGAAAATGTTAGAAAAGAGTTACTCAATTGTTACCTTGTATACCCATGCTTATATGCGATATTGTTGAGCAAGGGATCCCCATTTTATACACATGAATTATCACTCATTATGCCTGAAAGCGTGTCAAAACATCAAGTTCAATGAATATGGAAATCACTGTAGCCAAAAACAAAAAAACTTGTAGAATAATATTTTTTATAGGCAGGTATAATCAGAATTGGTACATATTCAATAAAAAATCAATTTATTTTCAATTTTTCTAGTGATGTCAGGTAAAATGTAATAAATTATTTTAGTTTGTCAAAAACCCAATAGGTGTCACTGGTATAGAGTATCGTGAGACCTTAAGATTGTATAATCCTCTGCCTGTTTAGCGGCAGCAAGTGGCGGCAGCAAACTCAGAAGCCCAGTCACTTCGGTAGTCACTCAGGCGTCAGAGCCGCGTATAATTTGTGGATTGTAAGGGGATTTTCACTGCCCCCATACTTCGTACCTGGGTACAAAAAGGTACCCTTCTTTTACAAAATCGCGGACATGCGGAGGTCTCAAAAAAAGACCCCTTCTTCCGCGAAATTCGTAACGGGAGTGCACCTCGTTGTAGTGTGGGAATTCCCAACCGACGTCACGGGGAATCCCCAATTCACGTGATTAGGCCACGGCAAAAAGCATGTCCTAACACTGTCCTCGCACTGTCCCGGGGCCATTTCCCTTCAGGACACCTACTTTTGACCCCCAGACACAGTTAGGACAATGCCGACTGTCCTAGGACAGGTCCCCGATATTGTTAGGACACGTCGGGGACAAACATTTTGTCTTGCGTCTTCTGGATGTCCTAGCGCGGAATTTAGACATGTCTCAATTCCGAGCTAGGACACGCACGACAGGCAATTTGTCGTGAATGACATGACCTCTGTCGGCGATGCACCTAGGACACCCAGGACAGTGCTAGGACATGACCTAGGACGGTGTTACGATCAGGAATTGAACGAATTATTTGAACGAAATTCCTGATCGTGGCATGTCCTAACACTGTCCTTACACTTTTCTTGCCTGTGTGAGACGGGCTTTAGGCTGCGTTTCCACTAGGTGGAACGGGGAGCGGGACCGCAGTGGTTTCTACATTAGAAAACTGTTCCCGTCCCATAGCCTCCCATATATATATATATATATATATATATATATATATATATATATATATATATATATATATATATATATATATATATATATATATATATATATATATATATATATATATATATATATATATATATATATTCGACATTGCTAATCATCCCTTCCTTCAAATAGGGGGTACGGCGATGGGCACTAAAGTCCCACCATCCTTTGCGAACACATATATGGGATGGTTCGAGTCCAAATTTGTTTACACTTACCATGAGCGGCCGCTTTTATGGGTAAGATTTATAAATGACATCTTTGTCCTCTGGCAACATGGCCTCACAGCCTTCAAAGAGTTTGAGATACATCTTAACCAATACGTTCCTTCTATTAAATTTGAGACCGATATTTCTGACACCCAGGTACATTTCTTGAATGTCACCGTGACATTAGCCAATGACACAGGCAAGATATCGACCATCCTCTACACTAAACCGACTGATGCTCATAACTATTTAAGTTATTATTCATGTCATCCTAAGAATTGCAAAACTTCAATTCCCTACAGCCAATTCCTACGACTACGCAGGACTTTACACACCATGCTAGGGAAATGACCAAACATTTTCTGAAAGCTAAATACCCCCCCCCCCCCCCAAATCATGCAGGAAGCCTTTAGCAAGGCTTACCATTTAGTTAGGTACACTTTGCTGAACCCTCCTGACAAGGACGATTCGGCAACAGAATTATATGAAATTTTCCTTATTACCACATATCACCCAGGAGGTAGAATCCTAGGTGGTATAGTCAACAAAAACTGGGATATTCTGGACAAGTCTTCCAGCACTAGGGAAGTGCTCAATTTGAAAGTAACGCGGGGGTTTAGAAAACCCAAAAACATTAGAGATTTATTAGTTCTAGCTTTAGTCCAAAACCCTCTAGATGTAAAGAAAGTGGAACACCCACCACAAAACTACAAACGTAATTTCTGCACCAAAAAAAGCTGCAGATACTGCATTAAACTGGACACTTCTGGTAATATCAAAAGTCCTATTACTGGTCGCAATGACAATACCATTAGGTACTGTAGTTGCAAAACCAACAACATTATCTATTGTATCACTTGTCAAGTATGTTTTAAACAATCTATTGGACATACTAAAAGAACACTGGGTGAACGGATGTGTGAACACTTCCGCTACATTACCCAACACAACTCCACCCATAGTGTTGGCCGACATTTTAATTCGGAGGAACATCAAGTTATAGGTAATTTGAAACTACATGTTTTGCAATTTGGCCGTAAAAATCCAGACTCCAAGGAATCTCTGGACATACACTTAGAATAAGAACGCCTATGGATCCATAGGCTGCGATCTACTACCCCTATGGGACTGAATGTTTTCGATTGAATCTATTTGGGCCCCCATTATTTGATTTTCTGTTGACCTGTTTACCCCAGTTATTAAATGTTTACACCACGGGTAACAGATTTTCAGGCTCAGAACATGCTTGTTAGCATTATGTTCTTACATTTCCCAGACTAGCGCCTGTCTTTACTAGATAGGTCAAAACTTGACCCCTATGCAACATCACACCAGGACAAATCCTGAGTTGACCCCCTTCCTTTTATAAACTTTTCAGAATCAAAACTTTTATTACAATATATTTCTACATCTGTGACCACAACAGATACTCACACTCCCATTTTAGAACCAAAACCCATAGTACCTTATTCATGCCATAGTTGTTTGTCCCCCTCCTCTGATGATGACAAACCATGTATGAAACTGCTGGATTAGTTTTACTTAATAAATCCAAAGGGAGCCACCGTACGGTTCCCTCCCATCACTGTTTGCCATGGCGTGGCTATCGTGTACCGGGCAAACATCGTGATACACCATTGTTGCATACCGAGATGCTAGTCTGTTGATAGACGAACTTCGTCATTAGCAGTTAGGATAAACACACAACAACACCGGGAAATTACTGATCTCCAATCCACACTCCGATTTTATTATTTATATATATATATATATATATATATATATATATATATATATATATATATATATATATATATATATATATATATATATATATATATATATATATATATATATATATATATATATATTGTAATTTCTCTGGTGCATAGGTCAGTTTTCGAGGCTGTATTCCGAACCTGTGAAAGGGATCATAAGGGTGTGTTTGTATGCTTACATGTTATTATCAATGTCTAGTACAGTTAAATTTTGTTTTGTTCATGTTAAGATGGCTGACTTATGAGGTACCTGATTGTTCCAGAAATTGATTCTCCAAACCATAAAACATGGTATGAAACACTTGTTTTTACTATACTTTGAGGCTGAGATATGAAGAAAAACAGATTCAAGTGGTGGCCATTTTGAAATCCAATATGGCACTGGTTACCAGGGTAACCTGGATGGGTACCTTGCTTTCAATTATTCTACTTTGTCCAAAGTGCCAACTTTCATGGCTTGAATATACATGTCCAACTGCGGCCAACTTAAGGCATGAAAACTGACCACACTCAGCGCACTTTAGGGGATTCCCTGTCTTTTTTTTCCTATTAGATTCTGAATTTGATAGATTTCATTTAAAGTTGCGTTTGTTATTGTCCTCAATTCACACCCATAAGTGGCATAGGCAGGATCACGCCCCAGTATATTGCATTACATGTAGTATACCCATTTCGTATCCCCCGGCCAGAACATGAAAACAATGCTTTTCTCCCTTTTGCCAACCTGTTTGATGATACCACACTATTTACATGTTTGGTTATAGTCTTAAAACCCATATGTTAATAATCCTAAATTACGAACATTCGAAAATGAATTTTGAATATTATTAAACATCTCTAAAGATGTGTAAATGCCTTTCAAATTCCCCTTCAGCATGCCATAATAATATTCATTTTGGCATATCCTAAGTGTGCGTTCTTTCAGTCAAGAACATTTTATTGTGTTCATAAACTGCAAGAACAGGTCAAGATGCTGGGAAATAATCTAGTACAGTAAGTAGATACTGTCAGAACCTACTTAGATAATGAATTTTGTCTTAGTTGTCCTGCCAAAAATTACAAAAACATAGGACAAGGGCTCGGCAGCAAGCCCGAAAGATTAGAAAAACATAGAAAGAGGAAAAAGACAAATATATTCGAGTAATGCATCAATTCCTAAAGTGCCAACTTTCACAATTTTTTTAGTAAAAAAATACCAATACTGGTCAATCTGAATTGAATGTTGCTGGTCAAGCTTGGTGATAATTTTTAAGCCATCTTTTTGCATCTGAACATTTTCCAAAGCACAACACATAATACCCTCATTAATCTCATTACTTTGTTGAGCTAAGTCAGGATTGACATCCTCAGAAGACACTGACTTTCCCAAATGATATATATATATATATATATATATATATATATATATATATATATATATATGTATGTATGTATGTATGTATGTATGTATGTATGTATGTATGTATGTATGTATGTATGTATGTATGTATGTATGTATGTATGTATGTATGTATGTATGTATGTATGTATGTATGTATGTATGTATGTATGTATGTATGTATGTATGTGTGTGTGTGTGTGTGTGTGTCTGTGTGTGTGTGTGTGCGTCTTCCGGTGAATGTGAAATCAGTTTCATATGATATTGTTTTGTTTTAGATTATATATCACATCCGTGCATCCGGGAGTGTAAAGATGGAGCCCCACCAATGACCTGTCGATATGCCTTCGTCCTGGAATTGTACCATACTATGAGTAAGGCCTGCCACAACTGTCCCCTCAATATCACAGACTGTGCTCGACCCCACTGCGTGGGTGGAGATGGTGCGCCAAAGTCGATCCTTACTGCAAACCGGATGGTACCAGGCCCTGCAATACATGTAAGCACACACTTGTGTTCGTTATCCCATATCCTTGTCACTTTCATAATGACAACTGAAGTACTATTGTGCTATAATAGTAGAAAAGCAAGTACAAAAGTAGAAAAGCAAGATATCAGATTAGAATATTAACAAGCTATCTTTGGTAGGGTTTTGGACCTGTTGCTTTGATTGGATTATTGGAACTTTGAATTTCAGATTTTCTTTTATTCGTGGTATTAACTAGATCTTTATCTTTAATGGAATTCGATATGGCTTACCTGATATAAAGGATAGAAAAAGAAGTGTGCTTTTATTTATTAAAACTATGCAAAAGCAATGAGTTACCTACAAACACTTACTTGTGGTGATACTTAGTATGCCTTTAATTTACTTATAAATGTAGGTTTGTGAGGGGGACCAGATTGAAGTTGAGGTCACCAATCGAATGACTGGATTAGAGGGTACCTCTATCCACTGGCACGGTATCCATCAACGTGAAACTCCTTACATGGACGGAGTCAGCAAACTAACTCAGTGCCCCATTACGGTGTTCTCATCATTTGAGTACAAGTAAGTAGTAGCTCTGCATCATCAGAAGTGAATGTACCTGGCAGCAGTTTCCTATACAACACCTGCTTGTATACCCTAATTGCCCACCTTGAGCTTGCTCACATGGTTAACTATGCATGCACTTCATGACTTAGCAATACTTCATGATTTCCGGTTAAACATCACTTAGGGCGCACCAACTTATTCACTTGTAGTGAATGAGTACCAGTATTCACTACACGATATCCATTTCCTTGTCTAATGTAACCTCTGCATACTAATCCTGTGAATAGTCCCAGACTAGGTCACTCCATTTGCGCTTACTCATAATTTTTGTACCACGGGCCATGGTGATTATCTGATCTAAGCACCTAAAACTGATAGCAGTATTAAGTGTATCTACAGGAGGGCCAATGCTGACGTTAATGTCAAAACTATTGACTTGGTGACCCAACTCGTTAACTCTCTCAACAATTCTTTTTCTTATGCTACGATACTCCTTCCTTCTTAGAGTAGTTTTACGGCTTGAATATACATGTCCAACTGCGGCCAACTTAAGGCATGAAAACTGACCGCACTTTAGGGGATTCCCTGTTTTCTTTTTTTCTATTAGATTCTGAAATTGATAGATTTCTTTTAAATTTGCGTTTGTTATTGTCCTCAATTCACACCCATAAGTGGCATAGGCAGGATCACGCCC
This sequence comes from Maea johnstoni, assembly GCA_963942565.1. Classification (NCBI taxonomy): domain Eukaryota; kingdom Metazoa; phylum Annelida; class Polychaeta; order Spionida; family Magelonidae; genus Maea; species Maea johnstoni. Next base: position 3,124,431 of record OZ012687.1, on the reverse strand, counting down.
CAGTATAGTGCATTACATGTAGTAAACCCATTTCGTATCCCCCGGCCAGAACATGAAAACAATGCTTTTCTCCCTTTTGCCAACCTGTTTGATGATACCACACTATTTACATGTTTGGTTATAGTCTTAAAACCCATATGTTAATAATCCTAAATTACGAACATTCGAAAATGAATTTTGAATATTATTAAACATCTCTAAAGATGTGTAAATGCCTTTCAAATTCCCCTTCAGCATGCCATAATGATATTTATTTTGGCATATCCTACGTGTGCGTTCTTTCAGCCAAGAACATTTTATTGTGTTCATAAACTGCAAGAACAGGTCAAGATGCTTGGAACTAATCTAGTACGGTAAGTAGATACTGTCAGAACCTACTTAGATTATGAATTTTGTCTTAGTTGTCCTGCCAAAATTTACAAAAACATAGGACAAGGGCTCGGCAGCAAGCCCGTAAGATTAGACAAACATAGAAAGAGGAAACAGACAAATGGATTCGAGTAATGCATCAATTCCTAAAGGTTCTCAAGCATATAAAGGCGACAAAAATTAAATCATCGGTATATTTTACTTCTAATTCAAACTTCTTAAAGTTTCGGTAGGAACTAGGAATGTTAAACGACGTGCCTAACAGTTCAATATACATACATATATATATATATATATATATATATATATATATATATATATATATATATATATATATATATATATATATATATATATATATATATATATATATATATATATATATATATATATATATATATATATATATATATATATACATGATTGTACTTCTTTTAGATTCCATGCCAATCCTGCTGGTACCCATTATTGGCATGCCCACAATGGTCTGCAGCGTGGAGATGGCTTGGCTGGAGCCCTGGTCGTCAGACAGCCCCCGGGTAGGGAGATCCACAAAAGGCTCTACGATTACGACCTTCCGGAACACACAATAATGGCTACTGACTATAGGCACAATACAACGCTATTTCAAACCTTCTCGGCACTTCATCGTGATAATTTTGGCATGTTCCCTTCAACAATTCTCATCAACGGTAGGTCAATACGAACACTCTCTTCAAGTTTCAAACTTAATATTTGTCATTGAAAAGGATGCTTTTATACTGTAAAAACCTAAACTCATCTATGACATCCTAGTCACTTTCTTTTCTGCTTATATATATATATATATATATATATACATATATATATATATATATATATATATATATATATATATATATATATATATATATATATATATATATATATATATATATATATATATATATATATATATATATATATACATATATATATATATATATATATATATATATATATATATATATATATATGTATGTATGTATGTATGTATGTATGTATGTATGTATGTATGTATATATATATATATATATATATATATATATATATATATATATATATATATATATATATATATATATATATATATATATATATATATATATATGCATATATACAAATATATGTATATATATATATATATACGGAACCTTTTAGTCCGTTTTAGTATACTGGCGTTGGCAATCTAGAATGCGACCTGAACCTTTATAGGAAATCTTTTCTAATAGATTATATATTCTTAAAATGTTTCAGACGCATATATTAGATTTAGTATCATCAAAAAATATCTACGCACTCGTGTGTTTGTTTATTAGTTGTTTTCTTTTTGTTGTGCTCAAAGGTTTATCACATGATGCCGTATTAATAAATACTAACTAGGCCATATATGTGAGTAAAGATATATTTTAGGGGTTGGATTTTTGTAATTTTCAATACCAATTGTATTGATGACATGGCATGATCCAGGAGAACAGGAGGAAAAATGCCAAACAAGCCAAATGTGTGTGTCATATATGAACATAATTTTTTTTCTCCTATTTTGCCAAGCTGCCATCTTGAAATAAGCACACCTAGCCCTTAATACTAAATTGTTTGAAATACACCATTTTAAGAACTGTGGAAGGAAATGGCCTAAATGTGTTTTTGTCTCTATGTGATTTTTGTTAAAGGAATTAAATGCTCTTACATATTTACTTTTCCTGGTCTGTAGTTTACTGCATCACTGAAATTGATAAATCCATGGGATGGGTTGGTCACCATAGTGGTGTGTAAATTTTCAAAGATTCCCCTAGACACATAAATACACAATCGGTAGAAATATAAAGAATTTGTTACAAGACACCTTTTAAAATATAGTTTATGAATAAAGAACTATTTGGTATTTAATCCCCTAACCCCTAAATATATATATATATTTATTTCCTTCCTTTGGCCCCAGCCCGCCCGACCCTATTCTGGCAGCTCTTTGTAAATATAAACATATGACGTATTCACTAACTGCAAAGCATGCATCATCAATGTTCTTATATTCGGCGCGCTAACTTTATATTGTGCTTGTACCTGCCTATGGGTTGGTGATTGAACATTTGGTTAAGCAGCTTGGGTAGTCACACACATATACGCAGGCAGAAATGCCATCTGTCATAACAAATTGGTACAGCTCTAGCTACATCAACACACATACGAGCATGGACGACATCTGAATGGCAGGTGACACCTTAACCGATTTGAAATGATTTATGAATCTAGTTTCCCAACCAAATTGACACTTACGGTCCCACAACCTGCAAATCATCCCTTGGCTACGCACTATTACCCTCGCACGACATGACACCTATCATACCATGACAAAATATACTGTAGCACAAAGTCAGGCAACACAGGTAACACGGCTACAAATCACCACGCCTGAGTTCATCCCTTGAAAATTGTCCAATAAGTCACGGGAAGTTTTATATAAGACTAACCCATGGCTACTGCGAATTTGCGGTACTTTAATATATATATATATATATATTTATTGACTGTAACGGAAGTTACAAAGTGTATACAAATATTTTACAAATAAAGATGATGGAGGGAATTATAACTTATAGTTTTATATTTACACAATGTTGTGTATGTCACTTAGAAATAGGATTCCATAGCGCACACCAACCTAGCTATGGAGTTAGACTCCTTACAGGGTGATCTATCCTATTCCAGTCCTCCGGTTAAGTACTGTTCTATACATCTTATTAATATGTCTTGCACAGCATAAGTTGAAGTCAAGATTAGCCTCTGGTGTTAAGTCTTGGCACTGTTTACCCAGTTGGTAATAAAGTATGTCTTCTCTGTTAGTTACCCTTACACCATGTCTATTCTCAATTTCACTAATATGATGGAACATATCTGTGCGAATGTCTTGAAGTGCCGGACACTCAAGAATTATATGTCTTGCATCCTCTAGCCTATACATATCACACTCAGAGCATCGTCGGACGCTCGGGACTTCATTCTTAAGCCGATAGTCATCTGCTTTAAGTAAACTAGTTTTACACACCAGCTTGGCCATGGTTTCACATAGCGCAATAATGGCCGGATTGTCATCAGATAACTGCCACCATATAAGATAATGCACATTATTATCAAGGTTCTTTACCGTAAGTGATGCTCTAAAGATTTCTGATCTAAAGGCCCAGTCTCTATTTTCAAGTGCCCACGCTCTTGACCAGATCAGATTTCTCCACATTGGTTTACTATAATGGACGACACCTGTAATCATTCGCATTACGTCATCATACATTTGGAAAAGATATGCGACTTTTAAGATATCAAAACATGGGCTGTTGTTTGGATTTTCAAATCCTATATCTCTGTTATTATCAAATTGTACTGATCTGGCTATAAAGATCTTCTTGTAAATCGACTCGTCGTCTAGCATAGCAACAGTTCTCACAAATAACAGCTTCTTAATATACACATAGAGTTCAATCCGGATCCACCCCAAACCTGAAAAGCTGGTTTCATTGGGTGATTTTGAGGGAAACCTTTGAACACGTCTGCCCACATATCTCTGAAAAGCATCTAGAACGGCAACGTCATTATCTCCCAGCAACCACATCTCAGCAGCATATGTCACAATGGGAATAATTAGAGACCAAAAAAGGAGGCTGCATGTCCTGATCGTTAGCCCACCGGGTTTAAGGCCCAAACCAGACGCTGAATTAAAGACTTTCCTTCCTTTCTTTACTTTCTCTAAGATTCTATCAGACTGGTTCACAGTAGTAATAGACTTTAGGCCCAAGTGATCATATGATGTCTTTTCTTTAACTCTCTCATTGCCAAGACGGTATTCTCTGTATTTACTATTTCTTTTCGCTTCTGCAGTACTCTCACCAAAAACTAACACAGCACTCTTTTCTGCGTTAAATTTATATCTCCAGAGCTTACTATGTGCTAACACCATTTCTAATGTCCTGTCTACTCTTTGTTTTGAGATACTAGAAGACGCAATATCGTCTGCATATCCAAGGGGTGAGACTTTAAACCCTTGGACCATGCAGCAGATACCGGAATTAGAGAGGCTTACAAGAAGAGAGTTAATAAATGCCACATATTTCAATAATGATAAGTATCCCCCCTGATGTATCCCGCAGGACATGGGGTACCACTCCGAATACTGGTCACTCACTCTAACTCTGAATCTAAAATCGACATAGGACTTATACAATAAACGCCAAGTCTTTCCGAAGATACCCAGGTCCCTCAGGCAGAAAAAGAGTCCATCTATCCAGACCCCGTCAAATGCTTTCGAGACATCTAGGTAGGTTATAAAAACCTTCCTATTTGTCTCGAGCTGCTCAGAAATAGACTCCTGCAAGAGGAAAGCAGTGTGTAGGCATGAGATCCCATTTTTGCATGCGCCCTGCAACTGGGTGATTGCACCACTTTCCTCCCACCAAGGTTTAATTCTAGCCCATAGAATTACTTCGAAGAGCTTGTTAAATGTATTCAGCAAGGTAATGCCTCTATAGTTGTTAACATTTAGGGTACAGGTATTTTTACCCTTGTAGAGAGGGATCTGGATTCCTTCGCGAAAGTTCTGGGGGATGTATTCTATGTACAGGACTAAACAAAAGACTCTATAAAGAACTGAAATGAGTGAGTGACCAGCGTTCACAAGGTGCTCCTTGGTGATACCATCATGTCCCGGGGTCTTCCCACTATTCAGCTTGCCAATACCCTTCCTAACTTCTTCTCTCGTAAAAAAATTGGCTGCAAAAATCATCTACATCGTTACTATTTAACCACTCCCCCACACTAGCAGTTACATGGTTATAATGACGTTCATCATAATCAGGATCCTCTCTAGGTGTAGCAAGTTTGCTAAAATGCTGTCGCCAAACTTCTAAAATGTCTTTGAGATCATGTTTAACGTTCCCTTGTTCATCTTTGACCGAGGGGACTTTAACTTTCGGGCCTTGACGAGCTTTTCTCAAAATTCTCCAGAAGACATCTTTATCAAATTCAGAGGTTCTAACTGCCTCAAGGATTCTTTCATCATCATAGGCCTTCGATAGCTGTCTGAGACGTTTTAGGAAGGATTTTTTGCAAGCTTTGTTGCGAGCCCAAAGTACATTGGCATTATCTCTAGGTCTACCTGCACTGCACCAGTTTTTGAACGCGGCGACTTTTAGACGTTTTAGCTCTGATAGCTTAGGAGACCAAAAAGGTTTTACTTTCTTACTGAACTTGGTATGTGGCAAATTGGCTGCATTTCGGCTTTAATGATACCTAATTCATGCCTTAGCACTGTAGAGGACCTAAATTTCAGACAATGTATACTTTATATAAGCTGAATAGTCGAATCAAAGAAGGACAGAGGAAAACCGTGTCAAACAATTTAAATTCATGAGCATCATTAAACATTTAATAAGAGAATTTCCACATTTTTAAATATCGCAAAATAATGTCAATCCGTTCTTTGGATGTGATGTAGTTTATGTATCCATATTTTACTCGAATACATGATGTGGAGTTGTATATGAATATTTAGAAATTGAACAAAACTGAATTTTAAAGAGGAAAAGTAAGTGAATTAAGATATGTTGACGGTTTATAAAACCATAGTGATAATATCTAACAAAGGATATTCATTTGTAAACGTAGGAAATAAACCTTTTTCCATTCGGCAAAGCAGTAATACTTATTTATCAATGAAATATATATGTCCGCCGAGTCAGTACATTAAGGTAAAGGTAAAGGTATTCGGGTTATAGTCTTGTATCCATCGAAATGTTCACACGACCTTCCTTCCCTAGCAGGCCTGTACACACGGACACCATTTTAATCCCCTGAGGGATATTCCAGAGTAGCTGGCAGCATATAGCGCACAAGCTCTAGACACTGCCTTATCAATGCTAGGTACCCATTTTTCAGCTGGGTAGACTGAGGCAGTATGGAATAAACTGTCTTGCCTAAGGACAGACCAAAGTGCCTCGGCCGGGAAGTGAACCACGGACCTACTGAATACTAGTCCGACACCTAACCAACTGAGCTACTTTGTCCTCATAGACAAAATCCTGTTTAATAGCAGAAATATATAGAAAATTATGTTATATTACGAAGGAAGACGGAACTATTCTGAAAGTTGTCAAGTATCAGAGAGGGAAATTTATTTCAATTAATCCAGCGGGAGGAATAACTAGGGTTGGCGGGTAATGTGAAAGATACAATTAACTACACATGGCCTTTCAGCATTACCCTTTATCATTTTCATTTATTTAATCTTCTATTCTGACGTCAAGGGTTAAGTTCCCCTAGAGTACGACTATATCGTTATATTGATATATAAACATATTAAGAAGGAAGATGGAACGATTCTGGAAGTTGTCAAGTATCAGAGAGCCCAATTTACTTTCAGAGCGGGGTATCATTTTGTAGGTACGGCAGGAAACACAGAAATAAGAATATTCTAATCCAGCGGGAGGAATAACCTGGGGCGGCAGGTAATGTGAAACATACAATTAACTAAACGTGGCCTTATAGAATTACCTTTTATCATGTTCATTCATTTAATCTTATATTGTGCGTTTTTTTTCCAGGCAAGGGTAAATCCCTTAATTTTCCCTACGTAGGGAAACAAAGCACCAACTATGCCTACACACCTCACGAGGTAATCAACGTCAGGAAGGGATCCAAGTATCGATTGCGTATTATTGGTAATGGCGTACTCAATGCTCCCATTGTGATCTCCATAGACAAGCACCAGATGACCCTGATTGCCTCAGATGGCGCCCCCTTTGAGCCGGTCACAGTGGACTACTTCACAGTGTTCTCTGGTGAGAGGTATGACTTCATCGTGGATGCCTCCCAGGAGATTGGCAACTACTGGATCAGGATGAAGTGTTTGGAAGTACCAGGTAAACCGCACCAGACAGCAATCTTAAGATATAGCGGAGCAAAGGAGGTGGAACCAGAAGAGCCCTCTGGCTTTGACGACATGAACACTACTGGCAAGGTAAAATTATTGCTGTTGATAGTGTTATTAGTAGTGGTGTTGGTAGTTGTGTTTTTACCTTTTATCAATAGTAGTATTAGTCTCAGTGTTATTGTTAGTAGTAGTAGAAGTAGTACTAGTAGTAGTACTAGTAGTACTAGTAGTAGTAAGTTTGAACACAAATAAGTTCAGTAATTGATGTGTTTAAATCATAAACTGATGTTTCACACAATCTATTCTTTCAGAATGTAAACACATTGAATGTGCCTCCCAAAGATACTACTGTTGGTGTAGAAAAGCTTGTCTCATCACAACCTACGGCGCCAGATGATCCCATAGCCAAAGAGAAGCCCGATAAAAGGTTTTTCCTGGCATTTGACTTTAAAAAAGTTGACTCGCTTGTCTATAACCATCCAAAGCTTTATCCACTAAAGTATGACAAGCCTGCACCTACGGATCTGTTCCTGCCTCAAGTGGACCACATTACATTCAGGTTGCCCTCAGCCCCTCCCCTTTCACAACCATATGATGTTCAAAAGGTAAGTAGAGCCATCTAGTTCAGTTTGTTCTAAGTCCCTTCACTATGGCATGCTGAGTTGATGTTAATTCAACTCGCAAAATATCATTCAACTTTCAAAATATTTTTCAACTTGGTCAAATATATTTTGCGATTTCAAAATATGGTGCAAATTTTAAAAATATATCATGCAACTCAGGAAGGTTGTATACATTTTGGGAACATGTATAATGACTTTGTGCCAGGTTGTGCAATTTTAGTGCGAAGGGTTACTGGTAAAGGGGAAACTTTCATTTATCTTACCCTTTCAGATGGAAAGGCAATGCAGGTTATAACATATTTCTATCATATCACATAACTGGAAATGACCGCCATGACACTTCAGGCAGCGAAAGCAGACAGCTTCACACGATAATGGTGTGGCCATGCAAAAGACGCCTTTAATCCTTTAGACCTGTGTTAAAAGTCAACAACATGTTTGCCTAACGTTATTCAGGGGGGGCTGATTTAAAAAGTACTAAGATGTACTCATCAGGTTATTGGAGATTTATTCATGAAAGTCATAATCTAATAGCTTTATGAAAGAGAATTTCGAAGTCGATTGTCAACAAGATAGGTGCAAACTTTTGCGACACTTTTGTGTCATGAAGAAAACAAGCTTTTGTGTCAGGAAATCCTCAGGAAAAATGCCTCTCAAACCCCCAGATTAGGATTATATACCAAGATTGATTAAATTGAATTCTGGTTGTGGAAGGTTCCTGAGCTAAATTACAACCCAAACTATCCTTAATGTATTCACAAAAATGAAGGCTACCATCAAATTTTCAAAATACATACATAATAGGGTTGTTTACTGAGCACATTGGGATTCTGTAAAGATTAAGCTGGTTCCTTGGGGCTGTGATCTTTCACTTATGAAATCCAAATAATTTTAACATTAAGGGATCAGGATCAATCTTGTTTTCCTCCGAAAATGAGCTGGCGCACCTGCTGTATATGCTCGGTGGAAGGGGCTATCCCGCACGTATGTCAGTTGTATATAGCATTCTTGTAACAACCTATGGTAGCCGACAAATACCTATGGGTATCTTGAAGCGGTCTTAGTAACTTAAAGTACTTGACGGGATAGGTCTTGATGGGACGTATTCATGTCTGTAACATGTCGTCAATTAGTCGTGGTAGGTCGTATGGCTATCTTTTGGTAATCTAGTAACAGTCCTGATCATAAAGAATTTGCATAGAGATTGTACTCAAAACATGGATTTTGGTTGTATGTGCTAGATCGGCATGGTCGTGGAGAAGATCGTGAATGTGAGAATGAAGCTTAACAGTGAATCAGTCGCGGTCAGTCTTATGGCTGTTCAAAGGTTATCGAGTAATAGTCCTGATCATAAAAGAAATTGCATTAACATCAGACTCAAAATATGGATTTGTATGCTCTAGATCAGCATGGTCGTGCAGTAGATCTTGAATAAGAAAATGGGGCTTAAGATAACTCATACAGCTAAACATTTGAAATGATTGATATTGATAAACTACAACATTATTACAATATCATGCACCCAGACAACCTATGAGACCTCAAAGAGTTTTGAAAATGTCCAAAACTGCAAGTGTAGTAACAGACAAACATGAGATGGCTACGGTTAAGAAGCGCTGCTATTGGCTACATTTCAACTGCTCTGTTGCAGTCGCGTTGAAAATCATGAACCTCTCTTATGTTCCTTTCCATTTCTCTCAATGAAGAAGAACGGGAACTGTTAAAAAAACAATAATCAAATAGGAATTAGACATAGAATCAAAAAGTCAAAAAAATAAATGTTCCAGGAAAATTCAAATTCCAGAATTATTTTGAATGGCCATTAATCAAATACCTTTCAGTTAAGGCATGGCTGCAGACAGGGTGAGATAATCTCACCCCACCTATAATTATTAGCACAAACTATGTCAGCATACCGACAATTCCTCAGTCTTTAAATGAAGGCTAATGAGAAAATATTGGAAATCTGTCATAAAAAACTTCACTGATTTTATTTACAAACAGGTCTTATTTTTAACAAAACTATCGTTATAGGAATTGATACAATCAGAGAATAGAACTGCAGATATTATAAGGAGAACAATCTGGAATGGGCACAACTTGAAATTACATGGGTAGGAAAACTATTGATAAAAATGGGGTTAATTTGCCACCAATTACAAAATGCAGTGATTGTACCAATTGGACACATTACAGCATAAGAAATACTCCTTGACATTAAAAAACCCTTTTTCTATAGCGTAGCTGTTGCATATGGAAAATGGTACCAAGCGCTATAGAACACTGTGAACATCATTCTCCAAACCACACATATAGGGGTAACCTGCAACTTAATTTGAAATTCATTGCACCAATTTTTGAGTTGAACATAATGTACATTGCATAAGCATTGAAGTGAATGTATAAGAAAGCCATTTGAAAGGGAATGTGATGTTCACCAAATACTTTTCCTGCCACAATGCTATTCAAAGAGTATATCGAAAAGATCTTCAAGACGCAAAAGACACAAACATGAGACTTCCTCTTACTAAAGAATGGCTTCTGAAAGATAAATAAGGCCAAATAATTTGAGATTGATATTCAGTGACAAATATGCAGAAATATAGGCCAAACTAAATGAAAGCTTGTAGTAAATTTAACAGATGAATCATATTGGCCTTAACTACTTTTCATACCTGCAAAATGTAAAGTAAATTCAAGGTTACGATACTTTAACCTACAAATATTGCATTTGTCGATAATAACCAAAAATAAATTGAGGATGTTTGATATAACAAATGGCGATAAATGTAAAGAATTTACAAAAGAAAAAGAAAAGACAAAAATGATCACTCTACCAGTGGCAATAAAACAATTGAATAAACAATTAAGAATGGAAGAATACCTAGTAGCAACATTCGGCAATGATAGGACGTTTGTAGGAAAATGGTCTTTGTTACCAGAAATTGAATTCTTTGTAATTCATAGCTAATTACAATTTTACCCAAGCTGAATAAAGGCTTGCCCAGAGTAGCACCTGATTGATATCCATCATGGGGGAAACTTCCAACAAGTAGAGTTCCTGCAGTAGAGAGATAAGCAGCCTTTTGTCCTTTAGAAAGAAATAAAAGTTGAAATTCATGACACAGGCTGAAATGCTTCACTGGGACCAGATTTGGTGTTCAACATTCGCAGGCCATGTTCACATGTATTCTAATGAGAGATCAGTTGAGAATAGAAAAGCGTTAGATATAAAAAAGTGTTCAATTTGGGAAATTCAATTGTACCTTGATAAGTATCTGCGTTGAGCCTGTTTCTTCTTTTCGTGAATCTTAGGCATTGAAAATTCAACTTGCTAAGCATCAATGATATATATTCTTTTAAGTTTTGTTTTATCTGCAGGGGGAGTTTTGTAACAAAGATACGATTGACGAGGAGAAGTGCAAGAAGGAGTTCTGTGAGTGTGTCCACAAGATTGATGTGAAACTCAATGAAGTGGTGGAAATCATCTTTGTTGACGAGGGAGTGTATTTTGACGCAAGCCATCCTATACATCTGCATGGCTACAGTTTCAGGGTCGTTGCAAATGAAAGGGTAAGTAATATGCGCCATGTGCTCATGCAAAACCTTTACTTACCACGCTCAGAAAAACTAAGTCCCTCCACACCAATTAGTAATGTAATTAGATTTGGAATTCTGCTTTTAGTCACTTTTTCAGCCATTTGTAGGTAAAGTCATAACCAACTGTAGTGTCCAGACAAAACTGCCATCTAACCCCTAGTCACTGGCAACTTACTATAATGCTCTGAGCTGGACCCGAACACAAGAATTGTGAGAAAGAGCAAGCAACAGTTGCAACAAAAGATGGCAAGTTTTAGAAAATGTCCCCTGATGTATGTCTAATATGACTGAATGTAAATCTATATTGAAACCTCATATAGATGTGAACACTTTTGGATCAGGGCATAGTCGTTGATAACAGGGGGCATGTTCACATCTCAGAGGACTGTATAAAGGATACGAATTGTTTTCATATAAGGAGTAATTCACATACCCGAGGAGTTTACAATGAGGGGTTTCCCTGTACATGTAATCTTTATTATTCAAGAATAAGTTATACACGTATATTCTTATATCTTTAAGTGCAAAGTTAGAGGCTTCTGAAAAAATGAACTGACATATATAGTCGTTAATGCTTTGTTTCAGAATTACGAATGCTCTCTCTCTCTCTCTCTCTCTCTCTCTCTCTCTCTCTCTCTCTCTCTCCTATCTATGATTTCTGATCATATTCAAGAGCCAGTTATCAATTTCACTAAACAGTTTATCTGATTGAATCTCTCTCTCTCTCTCTCTCTCTCTCTCTCTCTCTCTCTCTCTCTCTCTCTCTCTCTCTCATCGATAATACGCCAGCAATCCTCTTATGGGCTGATGGAACAATTTTTTCGATTTGCAGGTGAACAGGTCAACTTCTCTGGATTATGTGAAGCAGTTGGATAAGGAGGGCAAGATCAAGAGGAACCTCACCCACGGGATTCTGAAAGACACGGTGGCTGTTCCTGGCGGTGGCTACACTGTTATTCGCTTTGTTGCCAATAATCCAGGTATGGCCATAAAAACTCCTCAGGAACAGAGAAGATGCAATCATAAGATGTGTATCGCTTGAAAATGTTAGCCTACCAATGCAGTTTGCTTTGTTGCTCAGCTGACAGTTAAGGTAGAGTAATAACAATCTCTATGAAAAGTCCAGGAAAACTGCATTTTTGAAACATGTTCTCTTTTCCAAAGCTACCTGTGGTCTGAGTGATAGCATACACGTTGAAGTGACATATCACTTTTATTTGAACGAGAATTGTTGGTTGGATTCTGATTGACAGTTATCCTTCGCAAACCTTTTTTATTTGCCTTTATCTCCTTGCAAGATGATGGTGATGAAAAATATTTTTCTTTTCCTCCAGGTGCTTGGTTCTTTCACTGTCATTTGGCATACCATGGTGAACTAGGCATGGCGTTGGTGCTGAATGTAGGTGAACCAGAACAGCTTCCCCCAGTTCCAGCAGGGTTTCCCAAATGTGGCAACTTCAAGAACATAGGCCCTGCTCCCCCTCCTACTCCTGCAAGCAGAGGCAACATCTATTGTGCATCGACCAAACTGCTCCTGATGCTACTTGTGGCTACCTGCATCATGGCAAAATAACTATAACCATCAGAGAGTATATATCATGAGCTGCGTATTCATGCTAACAATTGTAACTTTAAAACTCTTTAACGATACCGTCTTATGGTACTAAGAAAAAACTTTGTGCCACTGAATTTGTGAACTGTACAAGAGTGTGTGTAGAAGTCCACACCCACAACTACTTCTAATGAGGGTTATATAAAATAATGATAACAACGGAGATAATGATAGCAATAACAATATTACTTATAATATAGTGATAATAAAGAAAATAATGTTAACAACATCGTCAATGATAGAATATGTGTTTGATAAGTTCATATATATATATATATATATATATATATATATATATATATATATATATATATATTTATATATATATATATATATATACATATATATATATATATATATATATATATATATACATATATATATATATATATATATATATATATATATATATATATATATATATATATATATATATATATATATATATATATATATTGTTCAATTGGATTTTCAGTTTTGAGCAAGTTTAGATCTTGCATTCCGCTAGAGAGTTCAGATGTGGGAAGCGATTTTACTACTTCAGTGGAATTTGACACAAATTTATGTAAATGTATCTTCCCTTCTAAACACACAGCTTGTGCTCTTTTGATCAAATCAATGGCTAATTCGGGAGTGGGGACTGCTTTTAACCCATCATCTACGTAGAAATTTCGATGAATGAACTGTACTACATCAGATCCATATTTCGCCTCGTTATCTGAAGCAATTTGTTTAAGTCCGAAATTTGCACATCCTGGGGATGATGCCGCACCGAAAATGTGAACATTCATTCGAAATTCAGTAGGATCAGTTTCGTAGTTACCGTTCTCCCACCATAGAAATCTCAAAAAGTTGCGTTGGTTTTCATCTACCTTAAATTGGTAAAACATCTGTTCGATATCGCACATGAAGGCTATGGGTTCATTGCGAAAACGACAGAGTACACCCAGTAACGTGTTTGTTAAGGATGGGCCAGATAGGAGATGGTCATTCAAGGATTCTCCCTTAAATTTGGCACTGCAATCAAATACTACTCTGATCTTGTTCTTCTTTTGGTGATAAACACCATGATGGGGTATGTAGTATACATGTCCATCGTTTTGGTTAAGTTCAAAGCATCAGCCTGTAAACGCCGTTTGAGAGGCTGTAAACGACTGATTGCTAAGGACTTATTGTTCGGTAGACTAGCTTGGTTTGTCTTAAACGGTAAGGGCATTTCGTACTGTTTATCAGTACGTTGATGCACACCTTTAGTCAAAATGTCTAAAAATCTTTGATCCTCATGAGAGTAGGATTTACCTGAAGCACGTTCATTAAAATCCATCTCCATCATGTTTAGGAAATCTTTAGGAGTCACTACCTCCTTGACTGATGTTTTGCACGAAAAATGTACCTCACTTTTGGTATTAGTAAGTGGGTTAGAAAGATTGTCAGGTATTGGGTAGGTTAGAATTCTGTGACTTACACCTATTTCATCACATTCAACCGATTCGCATTCACACACATCATCCACAACACCTACAATACTCCAACCAAGTGTGGTTCTTTGCGCATAGGGTCCCTCCCCAGGAGGTAATATCACTTCAATAGGGGCAAGAGCAGACGCACAGTCATAGCCAATGAGCAGACCCACCTCGCATGTACTCAAATCCATTAAATTGTGTTTAATTGACTGTAGGTGGGGCCACCTATTGGCCACTTCTGGGGTCGGTATATGAGACCGATTAGCTGGGATCAAATTTCTTGAGTAAACTGTCTCTAGCGAAATAAGATCCTGGCTATCATGCCCGGGGGGGGGCACTTGGGTATTTAGGGGGGTGCATACGTTCGTTATCAAAATTAAAAAACACCCCTAAAGCACTGATTTCTGGCCAAAAAAGCACCCTTATTTTAATAAAACGCTGATTTTTTCCACTAAATAAACACCCCTTCTTTTATCAAAACACTGACATTGGATGAACGGGAACACGTATTTTAACTTAAGATTTTATAATCCTCTGCTTGTTTAGCGGCAGCAAGTGGCGGCAGCAAACTCGGAAGCCCTGAGTCACTTCGGGAGTCATTCGACGTCAGAGCCGCGTATATTTCGTGGATTGTAAGGGGATTTTGACCCCCATACTTCGTACCTGGGTACAAAAAAGTACCCTTCTTTTACAAAATCGCGGACATGCGGAGGTCTTAAAAAAAGACCCCTTCTTCCGCGAAATACGTAACGAAGGTGCGGCCCCCCTCTGTACCTGAGTGCCCCCCCCCGGGCTATCATGTCCCCGCACTCTTAAACCATCAATACGAGATGTTTCAATCACTTGGTTTTTGGCAGACATGGTAGAAAGCAACAATTCTGAACGTACACCCTCTACCGCCAACGCATGACATGTACTGTCAAGTATAAAAGAAGTGTCCGATTGGGTGTCTAATAACGCATAAACTAAGGTTTCCCTTTGAGGGTCACTTTCATGGGACACCCATACTGGCACTACCATAGAACTCAAAGCAGGTCGCGATGACCTTGCAATATTTGTGATTCTTGTATTGACCGATAAAGATTCAACAATAGGTGTATCATTTTCTTGGCATTAGTTTGAGGTAGTCTTTGCTCTGGGATTGGTTCGAACTGAATTATTATCGGACTTTCGAACATCTCCATGAAACATAGTAGGATGTAGTTTGTTGCAAATTTTGCACAGTGCCCGATTTTTGCATAATTTCGATGTATGTCCAGGTTGAAGACATCCAAAGCAAAGACTATTCTCTTGGACAAATGCCCTTCTCTGTTCCATAGATCTTGAGAATAATTGAAAGCATGAGTCTACATTGTGTTTCTGTTTACAAAGAGTACACTCTCCTCGATATTCTGGCACATCAACACTAGTAGAAAATGAACTAGAGCTAACTTGTTTTGGTTTAGTTGACCTTACAAATTTAGTAGTCTCTGGTGCTGAATTTTGTTTCAATGCCTGAAACGAGGTGACTGGATGACATGATATGTCAGCCTGTTTAACCACAAACCTCTGAAAATCCCTAAAAGTTGGGAAAGTACCGAACCTTTCTTTGGTATCAGATACAATTTTGCCCCACTGGGGAATCATCCAGTCTGGTAACTTTGTCAAAAGCTTTCGGTTTTCACGATCGTCATCTAAGACCTTGAGACTACTTACCGTTTCCATGGCGATACCGCATTGCCTCAAAAAATCTGAAAATTTGCGCAAGGCTGCACGGTCACGATTTGGAATTTTGGGCCAGTTTTCTAATCGGTCACGAAAGGCATTGGCTATGACATATGAGCTGCCATAGCGATCTTCTAAAAGTTGTCTAGCCTCATCATATGCTCTAGGTGAAGTTACCAGGAAGTATCCTTCTACTGCCTCCTTGGCTACACCACCTATGTACTTTTTAAGATAATGTATCCTCTCTGTTTGAGGAATTCCCTTCTGATCAATGAGCATCTCAAAAGTTACCTTCCAGTCAGGGTATTTCAAAGGGTCACCCATGAAAATTGTGGGTTCAGGGACTGGAAGGCGGCTAAGATTTACATGATCAGAGAGTAACTTTGTCAGCTCAAAAACCTGCTGATAATTCCCATTTTGACCTTGATTCAAATTTGGAATAAACTGGAATGAGGGATTTGATTGACTGACATGTGAGGTTTGATTGATAGGACCAGAAGTTGTCCCTGTACTCATTACATTTGTGTAAACCCAGGTACTAGATGTTTGAACTCCCGGAGGAATGACACTGGAAGATCTAGGGGTGAATTCTGTAACCGTTGGATTAAGATTGCTCGAAATCCCAGTAGATGGCACAACTGGTATAGTTGGAACATCTGCTGAACTGAAATTCACCTGATTGATTTGATCTTCAAGATAATCCTCTAAATGTTCCTGTGAACCATCAGGGGGAAGTTCTACCTTTATATCATCAGCAGGTTCAAAATCTGAAATTGCTTTCAATTTTGCTTGAGCAATATCTAGATCTTTCAAAGCCCTGAGTCTTTCAAGTTCAGCCATTTTGGCACTTTCAGCCTCAATGTATTTCAATTTAGTCTGTAAAACAGCTGCTTCTGAAGCAATTTCTGCTTTCTTTGAGCTGTGAGATTTTGATGAACCAGCAGACTTATGGCTTCGCTTAGATGAAGACTTTTTTGAACTTGCATCAGATTTCTCAGATTTAATCTCTTTAACAGTTTCACTAATTCTCCTGATTAGAGAATAATGCTCTCTTTGAACCTTTTCAAACTTTTCATTGTCTGCAGCGTCAGGTTCAGAACATAACTCATTCAAAGATTCATAAACTGACAGTATTTCATCCATTTTGCTCTCCAATTTTGTTCTTTCTTGCTTCAATAAGTTAATATCTGAAGTATCAGAGAGCATTGTTTCCATCTGAACTGCATATTTACGCCAGGTTATGATTCCTACTCTAAGGCTCTTGCGGGTTTCTAAAATTCTGTACTGTAAACCCTTCTCAGTAGGTATTCTGGCCCTCCTTTGGATGCTTGTGGCGCCACCTTCAACCTCTACCCTATCAATATTACCAATAGGGTTGGGAAGGGCAAAAGCACCATCCTCAGTCACAGGGTCAGTCATTGTCAACAACAGTTCAGTCTGAAAGGCCGAATAACTGCTAAACCTTTCACTGACAATAGGTGCTACAAAGGCACTAAATACTAGTAGTATATAAGCATACATTCATGCAGAGATACATAAAATAATCATTCAAAGTCTCTCACCAATCCAGTGGAATGTTCTTGTTTACATGACATTGTCTATCTTGATATGAAGAGAAGTCACCACTTGAAGGTATATTCACGCAGGGTAGAAACGCAGTAGAAACGCATGCTGTGTAGTTTCGCACAGGGTAACTCACTCAGGGTAGTCTCTTGCGCAAGGGAAAAAGCACCAGTCTGTCACGCAGGGTAGAAAAGCTCCAGTCATTCACGCAGGTATAGAAGAACGAGTAGAGTTGAAGACCAGGCAGGTATGACAGTCTTGTAGAGTTTCACTGTAGCTTCAGGGCCGCAAAACAACCAAACTCTTTGGATAGAGTACAACAAGCAGAAGCTTTATTTCTTGTTTGCCTGTGAAACTAAAGAAAATACATAATAAGTTTCTACAATAATACAGTTTTAGAACTCATACAAATAGACATGAAATACAATAGAGAAAAGGAAATTCATTATAGAAATACATTGTAGAATTTACCTCTTTAATCCAAGTTTATAGAAAGGGTGTTGCCCTGAGAGCCATTGAGACAGGTGCATGCTCAGGATGGTTAAGCTCATATGTGGCTCAAACTGGTCAGAGAGGAGTCACATGACTGGTCAGTCCTAATTGACCAATGAGAAAAATGCACAGAAAAAACAAATTTAAATGAGACTGCCATCTGGTGGCAGTTCGGAAAACTAAATGTAAACCATATTCATTACATGGATGCCGCACCGAAATCAAACTTTGGAGGAGCTGTCTGTCAAAACTAGAATTCTTTCACATCCCTCGCTGTTTCAAACCAGCCAATTTTGGGAATGTTCAAACGGTAGAATTACATCACTTTTCGGATGCGAGCAACTTTGCCTACGGTCAGTGTTCTTACCTGCGTCTAGTAAATGACCAAGGTGAAGTGCATTGTACCTTAGTGATAGGTAAGTCCAGAGTTGCTCCACTGAAAACTATGACTATTCCGAGGTTAGTATTGACAGCCGCTCTAGTGTCTGTCCGCATTAGCAAGTTCTTACAAGACGAGCTAGATTATGAGAATATCGCGGAAACCTTTTGGACAGACAGTAAGGTTGTATTAGGATACATTTCAAATGAATCACGCAGATTTCACATATTTGTTGCCAACCGAGTGCAACAAATAAGGGACCACTCAAGCCCCTCTCAATGGCGCTATGTGAAATCGAATGACAATCCTGCAGATATGAGCTCTAGAGGCGTGACTGCTGAAGAATTCAGTAAGAGCTCAACATGGATTAACGGACCGTCCTTTTTGTGGGAAAAGGATATTTCAACATACGGTAAGGATATAACACCAGACCTTAACCCACATGATCCTGAACTAAAGAAAGTGCAGGTAATGGTGTCTCAAAGTGAGACAGTTACAGGATTTGACCTTGCTCGTTTAGAGGTGTTTTCTGATTGGTTCAGAGCAAAAAGAGCCGTAGCTACTTGCCTCAGATTGAAAAGCCTGTTACAGGAAAGATTGCTAAAAAAGCAGAAATCTTCCATTCACTCTCACCTATCAGAGTATAAATCAGTTACTGTACAGGAACTAGATCAGGCCGAAATAGAAATAATCAAACAAGTTCAGGCCAAGGCATTTTCTGAAGAGCTCAAGTGCCTTCAAATGCTCCAAAGTGGTTATGATCGCCATGCAAGAAGAATCAGAAACAACCATCTAAAGAAGTCCAGTTCTCTTTTCAGGTTAGACCCCTTTATTGACCAAAATGGTATTTTGCGTGTCGGTGGTCGCCTGAGGCGTGCAAACTTATCAGACACGTTAAAACACCCTGTCATACTCCCTAGAAAGGGACACGTGACTGAACTAATCATAGACTATTTTCACAAACAAACTGCTCACCAAGGTAGAAATACCACAACCAATGCAATACGCAGCAATGGGTATTGGATTGTTGGGTGTAGTGCAGCAGTGTCTAATTTCATATACAAATGCGTCACCTGCAGAAAGTTGCGTGGACGTCTGCAGAGTCAGAAAATGTCAGACCTACCATCAGACAGAGTAGAGCCCTCCCCTCCATTTAGTTTTGTTGGGGTAGATTTTTTCGGCCCTTGGATAGTTAAAGAGGGAAGGAAATCTCTAAAGCGTTATGGGGCCCTATTCACATGTCTTTCTTCCAGAGCTATCCACATTGAGGTGGCGACTGACCTGAGTACTGATGCATTCATGAATGCATTGAGAAGATTTCTATCTGTACGAGGACCAATTCGTTTGCTGAGGTCAGACTGCGGCACCAATTTCATAGGCACTCTCTCAGAGCAGAAAGCTGCACTTTCAGAACTAGATCAAAGTCACATAAAACAATTTTTGCTTTCTAAAGGTTGTGACTATGTAGAATTTAAGTTCAATGTGCCATCAGCAAGCCATATGGGAGGCGTATGGGAGAGGCAGATTCGTACAGTGAGAAATGTTCTCAATGCCTTGATGCAACAGGTTAGCGGTCAGTTGAATGATGATTCATTGCGTACTGTAATGTGCGAGGCTGCTGCTATAGTAAACAGCAGGCCCCTTACAGTAGAAAATGTAAACGATCCTTTATCGCTCAACCCCTTAACACCTAATCACCTCCTAACCATGAAATCTAGTGTGTTACTATCCCCACCTGGTAAATTTGATGAATCAGATTTGTATGCGAGAAAAAGGTGGAGACGGGTACAACACCTGGTGAATGAGTTTTGGTATAGATGGCGAAGGGAATACCTGCAAAACTTACAAACACGTCAGAAGTGGGTTCAACCAAAACGCAACCTCAAGGTTAACGATGTGGTTATACTGAAGGATGAAAATCTCCCTCGTGGTGAATGGTGTCTCGGAAGAGTTATTGAAACTTTTCCTAGCCAAGATGGCTATGTACGATCAGTAAAGCTAGCTATTGGTAATTCTAACTTAGACAAAAATGGTAAACCAATGCGTGCTATGTCCTTTATCAAACGCCCGATTCACAAATTGGTACTTATTGTGGAATCTAATGAGGAATAATGGGTTCTCCCCGACAAGGAGCCAGTAATTTGCGTAATCTCATTAAAGTTGAGAAATATCTGCGTATGTTTGAGTAATGATACTATATTTGCGTTAAAAATGTTCAAACTTGCGTGCTATGGGTATCAATATATCTATATGCGAATGTTGTTATATGCGTATTTGAATACAGTTGTAATATGTTTAAATGTGTGTTAAGTGATAGGAAATTTGTTCCAAATTTAGGGAGCCATGTAATGAATATGGTTTACATTTAGTTTTCCGAACTGCCACCAGATGGCAGTCTCATTTAAATTTGTTTTTTCTGTGCATTTTTCTCATTGGTCAATTAGGACTGACCAGTCATGTGACTCCTCTCTGACCAGTTTGAGCCACATATGAGCTTAACCATCCTGAGCATGCACCTGTCTCAATGGCTCTCAGGGCAACACCCTTTCTATAAACTTGGATTAAAGAGGTAAATTCTACAATGTATTTCTATAATGAATTTCCTTTTCTCTATTGTATTTCATGTCTATTTGTATGAGTTCTAAAACTGTATTATTGTAGAAACTTATTATGTATTTTCTTTAGTTTCACAGGCAAACAAGAAATAAAGCTTCTGCTTGTTGTACTCTATCCAAAGAGTTTGGTTGTTTTGCGGCCCTGAAGCTACATATATATATATATATATATATATATATATATATATATATATATATATATATATATATATATATATATATATATATATATATATATATATATATATATATAGATGTATATATATATATATATATATATATATATATATATATATATATATATATATATATATATATATATATATATATACATATATATATATATATATATATATATATATATAGTGAGCTGTTACATACCATAGAACGTTATTGCAACATGTACATTTGGTAATGTTACCCAAACTACCAATTATAATTAAAATCAAATGCAGCTAAGCTAGAGAGATCCTTTGCCCAAAGGTCGTTTAAGATTGACATTTGCACAATATGAGATGGCGCACATATGGCGTCATATGAGATCCATATGACATCCACTTATACAAGTACTCGTAGACAGTATACATAAGTGCTATATCAGTTATTTATATTCGGGTATTCTGTATAGGGGATTTATTCCACTTCGACTTGAAAAGGGAGGTTTGACCGATTTTTTTGTATCTTTATAGACTGTAAGTAAATTACAAAAGCATACGTTCAAGATAACACAGGTATAAAGGTATACATATAAAAACAGCTTCGTTCTAATTGAGTAACATAGTATGTGACATGGAAGTGGTATGTCTTACTAGGTCATATTTACACTTGTTAATATCAAGAGTATTAACATATGAGTAGCGTGAGGAACCCTCACTAGTTTATTACGTATATACAGATCGTAGTTCAGATAGGGTATAATATTGCATTTGTCACTGGGTGTAGCACATACATCTTTTGACATAAATACATAATTTAAGAGAAATATGGTATGGGTTTCGGCTCATCCCTTTGTGCTTAAGGGGCGTTTTAAGTTTTTTAAATTGGTAAGGTCCTTTACTGGTAGTAGGCTTTCTCCCTTTTTTAGGGCGTAAGGCCTTAAGAAAAAGAAAAAAACATTTCTGGTTATCCAGAAATGAAACTTTTATCAACGGGAAGTGACAAATAAGGTAGGGCTGAGATACAGAGGATTTACATGATCTAAAATCGAATCATCATTTACTTCTGAAGCACTTTAAGCGGGTGGTAGATACTATCGAATTTTTCAAGTAGGGTCATTTGCTCCAATCCAATATCCTTTGCCAATAAGATATCCAACTCATTACTCTTTTCCAAGTCGGGATATACGTGTTACAGTTACTTAAATACATGTACATTCCATTTATGATTTTCTGTATCATGGATTGTAGGGCATAAAGGTGGCTTGTGGGATTTATTTGTGAATAAAGGGTCATTGTGAGATTTTACATTTGTTGAAGCCTACATCCTTCTCCCCATGATCAGATTAGCTGTAAATGTGTAAGGAAATCACCGGGCAGAGTGAAAGACTAGTCATTCAGAAGCTCCCATAGGCTTACACACAAGCAGGAGTTTTTTTGCCCCTTTCCATATAGAATTTCACCAAAACATGGTCGTTTCAAACATGCATTTTGGGGGTATCAAATGTTGACGGATTTAATGAAATTTGCCATAGCTGTAGCTAAGAGATGAATGAATATATAGTGCATCAGCGAGCAGCATCTCGGCGAGCGTATCGACAACGAGCCCTAGATGGTGCAAATGCAAATTTCTAGGCAAATGCTTTCCACTATACAATGTTCTAACACATCTCCAGTAAAACAGTGTTTCACGATGATATTGTTTATATAAGTTTGTGTATCGTCGAAACTATATATCTAATGTGAAAAAAAGATAAAAAATAGTTCAAAAATAATTTAAAAAAAAGTTTCACGATAAAGTTTCTGCATCCTTTCATATACATTTACAATTGCTATAAGAAAAAGGGTTGATTCAACTGTCACATAACTATCTATATACAGTCCATGAGATAGAAGGCTGATTTTAGCAAATTGGTTCCACTCATAGGTAAGAAACATAACCTTTATGATTTTGGATAGCTAATAGTCCCAACTCTGAGAATATGCATGATGGACATTACGAAGGCGTTGCTTATATGGAAAATGTTTGCTTTTTAGAAGGCTCTCTAAAATATACGGTAGTGGCTGAAAACAAATAGTAAATATGACATGTGATTCATAATAAGACTAAATGCTACATGATTGCCCTCAAATTGTAGATACGTATGCTGTATATGTGTATAATCATGATTGAATATCATTCATTCTATACCTTTGAATACTTTAGAAATTAGAAACTGGGTGCCCAAAATTAGCAATTTTGAGTTTTTCCCTTTTTTCAAGGGAGACCAAAGTATACTCTGATCACAATCATGGGAATGTATGTATCTATTAAGATAATACATACTATCCTTATACACATGTAATGGTCATTATATTTAGGTGGAAAAGTATTGTCTTAAAATTACTCAAAAATATTTGTGTGCCCTGGGGGTTGATCTTTGAGGGTGTGGGTCAATCTGCCATGGCGGCGATACCGTCTTCCGGTGGATTGCTACACGACTAGTATCTCTGCTACTAATCACATAATCACTCTGCATGTTTTTGCTATTTGCTATAGCTCATGAGAAAATGCGGTGAAAAGTCTTGAATTGGCCAATCAGTCAGTCGGCCGTCCAGTACTCGTGCACTGAGAGAAAGAGGTCTGTGCTACGTCATTGTTGATTGTAAATATGACCACGTGCATCACACCTTTTGACCAATGGGATACATTCCGCGAAAAAGAATCGGTGTAGTGGCAGAGATACTATGCGTAGCGGGATCTATGGGTGGAGAGTGGGTTTGGGTGTCCAAATGACTCCATGAAACCCTGCTTGCTGCGACTACGATGACATCAACATTATGGTCCTTATGGGACTGGAGAATACAAGAAAACCTATCAAAACTTTCTTGCAATATCCGAGCTAGGTAATTGAAGAGTATGGAGATGGAGACAATCATCACATGGTAGCTTACTCTAGCTCTCCTTTAACCCAAAGGGGAGGCTCTTTTTTAAATTACTAGTCTGTAAAAAGTTTTTTTTTTCTTTGGAACACAAATAGGGTAGGCTATTAGAATCGACTCCAAATAAAATCACTGGATCACTCACCAAGTGGCAGCATGAGTGGCGTATGTGCACATCCCCTTCTCATTTGTGGGTAGAAGAGTCCCTCCAGGGCAGAACAGAGGCTTTAGCAGCAACTGCCACGGAAAAACATCGTTGGGCGAAGGATCTATCGCCACGCAGTGGTTTCTCTCTGAGGCAACAGAGTGATGGGAGCTGAGTACCACCCTCCTTGTTAATATTGTCAACCAAGATAGAATCTGAGAAAACATCCATCGCTGCACCCTGGAGCTGTGGAAGGAAATGTTTCATCATTAGCCACACTGCCTGGAGCTCACGCCAGTTCGTATGGCGCAATAGTCCAGGCAAAGTAGTGTTTTACCCACCACTAATTGCAAAAGAAACGAAACCTACTGTATTAAGAGCATTAGTGTATATATAATAACATATCGAAAATCCCACTCAATCAAAGTATTGGAACAATGTGTATTTTTCAATCAAAATTGTTGAAAAATTAGCATATTTGTGAAATCATGATACAGAGTAAAACAATGAAAAATGTTGACATTTTTTGAGTAATCAAAAGATAAGTTGTCTTCTATGACATTTTTACCAAAGATGTAGGTAAATATGAGATAATATTAACTTAAATTATATTTTAGCTTTAAGTTGTTGCACGATTCTATACCCCTTTTGTGGGTCTCCAACAATCATGGGCTATTGCCCCATATATGTCCATCTACTGGACAAAAGGTAAAAAATGATGAAATGGACAATTATGAAATCAGTTACCTAATAAAGAATGACTTGTGGTTCAAAAAATGTTTAGAATCATAATAATGAATATACCCCAGGCCAGTGCTTGAAGGTCATTTGGAATCCTGAACCCTCAAAAATCAAACATAACACCCAGATTTCATTGCCTGAAATTTCTAAGAATGTCATTTTTAAACAAATAATTAAGTGTTTACTACTCTGTAACTTCTATGACTTTGATTAAACCCATTTTCCCATATTAACCCATTTGAAATCAGGGCAGCCAAAACAGGCATGACAATTTGGGAAATATTTTACTTACAAAAGCATTTTCTGGAAAACATTTGAAGGAAAGTTGTTGATCAGAATGCATACAACAACTCCCCTTCAGGTTTTTTGTCAATTTTCTCTATCTTCCCAAGTTATTTCCATGATTACAAGAGTAGCAGAACATACTTTCTAGAGGAACCCTGAGTGCTAATGGATTAAGTAAACACATATTCAAGATTGTTATCCAAATATTTGTGATCACCATTGAAAATAGGATGCCTGAAAGTTTTGGGACAATTACGTCTACAATTTGCAACCCAAGTTCTCAGGGTCAGGTTTTCTGTTCTTCCATGTTGAAATTTGGTGAAAAACATAGAAGCTGCTAAACTTTGTGGCAGCTCACATGGGTGGCAACTGTTTAGACTGAATTACCTTCCTGCTTGTCTGTATAAGATCACTGAACTTCTGGTGCTTCAGATTATTCAAAGCACAAACTTGTCTTGTATAGGCACATAATTGCCTTTTGCGAGATATAACTACCCCTATCGGTTGAATATTAGAACCTTGTTCAATGAATGTCTGGCTTGTTTGTATGAGTTTTAACAGAATGGTTTTTTTAAAACCAAACAACTTTGAGGTTGTGTCACATCCAAGTATGGTATGGACAAACAACAAGTGCTGACACACCTGCTCTCTCAGTTTGGCCTTAGCTCTCTGAATAATCCAAGTACCTCTGCTGTCGTCCTGTCTTTGCCCCTGGATGAAAGCCTATTGTGAACAGTGCTTGCATGATGAGTTGATGATGCAGAAGTATCATCAAGTCCGTATCACCTCCAACAACAATAGTTTCTTAACCCATTAATCCTTAAGAGTTACTTTTGAAATTGTCATCTGGGTCTTTGAAATTTTTGACAATAACTCAGAAATTAAGAATGCTTTTAGAAAACATTTGAAGGAGAGTTGTTGGTAAAATTCTGATGTACATTTCCCCTTCAAATATTTCCTGAAATATGCTTTTGGCTAAAAGATTTCATCAAAATCATCAGTCTGTTTTGGCTGCTGTGAGCATTAATGGGTTAAGTTTCAACAAACTTCAGGGCCACTGACACAATAACAATGTCGGCATCACCATAGATCTGCATGCTGCACTTCAAAACCAGTGAAAATATATCATCAGGCAGATTTCTCACTTGAATTCACAAGTTACAAACCTAAACCCATTTTAATTACTTCCTTCGTTCTTATCTTCCATATATACACCATGTTGGCTGATTATTATTGCGCAAATAGTATTTATAACACCTAAAACAATTGCTAGCGGTATTGTGACCAGCAGTAACCGCCATTTGGAACTTTTAGGAGTTACCCCCACCTTGCCATATGTCAAAATGAAGGTCTATTGAGGCTCTTCAAGAAGGAGCTGCTTTGGGTTATGCGCAGGCTCTGTAGACTAACTCATACAGATGGTCAGTAGCAAGTGCATCCGGATATTTCCTGGCTATGTACATCAGGTTATTTTGTGTCTCCCAGATATTTTTTGGCTCAGGGTTAAATACTACAGTGCTGCCACCAACTGGCTAAAGGGAGTAATCATTCATAACAAATATGTCAATTTTAGTAAACTGACTGTTGATATTAGAAAACATTTAAGATTTAAGGTGCTGTCTTCACTATCACACCCAGTCCAGAAGTAAAATGACTGAAATGAGATATGAGTACACTCTAAACTGCTCCCCCCCCCCCAACCCAGCCACCCCCTCCCTCCACAAAATACTTTAAATCTAAGTTTATGTCTGATCATTAAGGAAAATAAATTAAAACCCATTTGGCAGCCATTTTTTACAACAAATCAAACATTCAGTGTGCTATGCACTTCGGTCTACATTGCCCAAACCTACCAAAATTCCTGGAACTTTTGGTCTTAATTTCAACATGTTCCAATATTTTGATTGAGTGGGATTCTTGATATGTCATTCCTCATATAGTCTCCTTTCAAATAAAAAAGGTTTCGTTTCTTTTGCAATTAGTGATGGGTTTAGCCAAAAAATGTGCCAGATTGCCTGGACTACAAGGACCAAGTCCCAGAGATCACCAAGACTTTCCAGTGGCTTTTCCAACCCTCTTTGGAAGCATCTGTCACAATGGACATGGTTGGCGGCTAACCATCCAGTGAGATTTGTCCAACAACCTACTTAGCACTAAGAGGGCAGAAAGTCTTTAATATGACTAGATTATTTCTAGAATTTGTTGGTGAATACAAACTTTCATGAAGCTATTGTCCTAATAATGCTAGCCTTATAACATCTCAAAATACAGTGATCTGTGCAAAACTATGTGCTTGGTTACTAGCAAACTTGAAGTGCTGCCATATGGTTGCAGAATGTGGAACTACATTGACCAAGATATCACCAAAGGACTTGATTTTAACATATATAACATAAAACATATAACATATAAACATATTCAAATGTAATAAAGATCGGAATGATTAAAACAATATAACTGCAAACTACATTATATGAAATTCCCTCAGCTAAAACTTCATGATAAAGTGCTTACAAAATAACACTTATTTGCAGGCTACTTCAATATTAACATTTGATCAAAAATTAGAACCGAGCCTGTTTTGACACGAAGAATGATATACATTCGAATTCCCAATAGATTAGAAGCCAACATTGATTTCAAAAACTATTTTGAGTGACCGATGTTGATAATGTTTGGCTTAACATATCTCCTTCACATATGTTTTTCCTAAACATTTCACAAAAAATGTTATGCTGCTTTTTGCAGCAGTAAACATTTATACGTCAGATAACACATACGACCTATGCCAACATACTAGTAGATGTATTTAGTATGCTTCAATAATATTTCATACGCATAGCCTTAATTACTGAGTCCATATTGCATTATCGATACAAAGTTATAGTAACAACCTATTTGCATTCGTAACACATACAAAATCTGACAACTCTGAACAAAATGCATTGCAATGTTTTGATGTGCATAATTGATAACAAGCGCTGCTTGTGTACGAAGGTGGACTGAGCTAAATGGTTGTATTTATGATGATCATTCCACTAGTAGAATAAAGATGGCAGCACCATTCTCATGGCTCCAAAAATCAACTTGGGGTGATGAGTACCATTGTAAGCTAGTTAAAAGCCCACCTCGCAGCAGTATAATCATATAACAAGGTGTATTCCAAGGTTCCTGAGTGTTATCAGGTAGAGAATATCGTAGTCAACCGTCCTTAGTCAACTCAAATTCTATTTCAATATTTGCAACTTTTCACTCAAATGACATAATCTCGTTACTTACGCAGGTGATGGTCACCACAGGTTCACAGACACCTTAGGGATATCATTGACTACCTAGGCCCAATAGGAAGTAAATATAAGATTCCTTACTGCTAAAGAATTTACCGGCAATAAAATTTTAGTAAGATATCGTGTGTGTGGAGGCCATACCCCAGTGATGGTAGAAGAAGGACATACCCCGCTGATCACCTGTGGGCATGGAACAAAAGACAATTGTACAAAGACACACCTCAATGACCACGCGTCATAGTCAAAACAAAACCAAGTGTCCGGCATGTTATAAATAGTTGAAAAGGCTTCTAGCTGTACGAGCCTCATGTACTTGGTGTCAAGATTTCATACTAAATTTTTCAAACGTTATGGCCTGTAAAACATTTTAGCAGTATTGAATCTGAAATTTACTTCTTATTGGGCCTAGACAATGATATTCCTAATGTAACTCGGAACGTGATGTGACCACCACTTGCGTAAGTAATGAGATTATGTCATTTGAGTGAAAAGATGTAAATATTAACATAAAATAGAATTAGGTTGACTAAGGACTAAGGACGGTTGGCAATGATATTATCAACCTGATTACAGTCAAGAACCCAGAGACACACCTTGTTATGTGATTATGCTGCCGTGAGGTGTGTTTTGTGACGGGGCTTTTAACTAGCTTGCAATTCAACATGGGTCGAAACTAAGGTGTACATAACGCAGGTTGTGAACACTGGCTTGGCGAATTTGACAAGAAGTTTATGTTAGCGAATCCGAGGAGTCAAACCTGGTATTCATAGTGTCTAATTTAGTGCAATTTTGTCATTGAAAATATGCTTAGGAAAGGAATTGGAAATCTCGATCGATGAGATATTCTTATTCCTAGTATTTAAAAACTATGCAGCAGTCATGTTTATCGTTTTGTTTTCAATTTGATATATAACCTTTGAAATGCATGTGTACAAATGAGTATGCGTTTCAGCATATCAAATCGGTAGGGTTGTGATTCGTACACACAGCAGTATGTGTATACACACACACACACACACACACACACACACACACACACACACACACATATATATATATATATATATATATATATATATATATATATATATATATATATATATATATATATATATATATATATATATATATACATGGTGACTCATATGCCATTGACACACAGTCACACTCTGATCTCACTAAACTAAGTTGGCATTGTTTACCTGTGAAAAGTATATAAAAACAACCTTCTGTAAATAATCATGTGAGGGCAACCAAATATCAAAATTCGACAAGCTGTATATATATATATATATATATATATATATATATATATATATATATATATATATATATATATATATATATATATATATATATATATATATATATATATATATATATATATCTGGTTATGTGCCTGGTTAATGGCAAATATCACGTTGGTGCTTTGGGGAATTGATTATTTTTTTGGTTTCTTGACCTTTCTGTACTTGTTGTTCGCTATCAGTTTTCATTAAAGCTTTATTTAGAATTTCATGTCGTTTGTTTTTTGATACTTTTCGCTGTATCCTGCTGGAGTTTGTTACGGTTAATGCGTCAGCCTGGCAGCCTCTGTTGTCACATCTCGTTTTTAATTTATCAGCGATGGTGGTTATTTTGTGTGTTTGGTTGTGGAGATGCGTCTAGGAGCCACTGTCTACAATCCATGGGCGTGGCACAGTCATTCGATAAGACGCTCGATGCATATTTGCTTTTCATCTCCAGATGCCCACTATGCATTATACAATATGTATAAGCTAATCAAGATTAGACCTGTTTAGCATAAAGCAATTTAGTTATCAACGAGGTTTATGGTTACTTTACCATTTCAGATAAGAGCAAAGGTCATCTCCCCAATTAACTATAGTTATAATAAAGAGGGTGTACTTTAGTGAACTTGTGTGGGTACTAAAATTCCTTCATCATATCAATATACTATTGCCATAACATGCATAATATCACTCGTGTATACATGTAAATAGCCTGTTCCTCATTCAGAAGTAGATAGTACCAGCCCCACACTGTTAAGTACGGGTTACAATAAATTACTCAGACTGCCAAACGCGAGCTTTAGATATATCATCTGTATTCTAAACGTTGAAGCATCCTACACATTTCATGTACAATACTGAAGTTTTTATCGTCGCTTCCCCTTAGGGGTGAAAAGAAGTCTAAACCTGTGTTAACTCCTGGTGTACCAGTGAGACTCGTGGTGCACTACTGAGGCACGTTTTTCAGAGACCAAAGGCAGATGCTCATTTCCCTTCGCATAGACGTGTAACAAGTTTTGATATACAGACTGCATTGCTATATACTAAAGGACGTCTATTTGATAGAAATATAGTGTGGGCATTCATAATGCATTAATTGAATCTTGGTAGAAAAACAACCAATTTTACTTTAGGTAGTGACTATTCCTATCATGTGCTTTGCTATTCAACGGTAGAGACCTAATCGTTAAAAAGCAAGTGTAGTCTCTACAGACAAATTGCTCCTGTTGTTTTTTATTACATTAATAGGCATGGTGTTAATAACACAACAAGATTAATTAGGCATTTCTTTGATTTATTATTTCCCGAATATATTATGATAAATGTGAATGTGTAAAGGGGATATTGTAAAAATACCTGACAGTGAAAATATAATCATATACGAAATATAATACGAATAATATGCATATGTGTATATGTATAAGGTGTTTTTATTAAAGGACCATACATTGAGAGCAGAAAAGGATTGAATACAGCAAATGCGGAGAAAAACTGCGAGAAACTGTGGAGAGATGAAAAGCGGAAAACCGTCACTAAAATGCCAGTTCGACCTGTATTATCTTGTCCATTTAGGTCAGTAATTTTTGATACAGGGCTTTTTTATGTGCAACATTTAAGAAAACACGAACTTGTCATTCTGGTTGCACACCTTGCATAGGAGCGAAACGACAGGTAAACAGGTCAACGACTGGAGCATGCCATAATTCAGCCATAACCTTAACCCATTGATGCACGCAGTAGCCAAAATCAGTCTTACAATTTTGATAACATCTTGCAGGCAAAGGCATAGTTTGTAAAGTATTTAATTGAGAAGTATTATTCAGAACACTACCGACAATTCCCTTTTAAATTATTTTAATTTCTAAAGCTCTTGTCACAACCATCCAGTTTCCTGTGGGAGCTCTTAAGCAGTAATGGGTAAAATTATTCAAAAGTAGTGTCGTACTAAAGGTATTCAGTTTATAGTCTTGTATCCACCGAAGCGCTCACACGACCTTCCTCCCCTGGCAGGCACTGTACACACGGAAACCATTTCAATCCCCAGGGGGATATTCCAGAGCAACTGGCAGCATATAGCGCACACGCTCTAAGCACTGCCTTTTTTATGCTAGGTACCCATTTTGTACCTGGGTGTACTGAAATATGGAATAAACTGTCTTGCCCAAGGACAGACCAAAGTGCCCCGGCCGAGAATCGAGCCAGCGACCCTCTGATTACTAGTCCGACACCTAACCAATTGAGCTACATTGTCCCCACTATTTCCCATGTTATCTCAAATTCTTATCATCAAGTAACGATTTTCAACAGACAACTTAAAAAGCTCCTACATGGTGATTGTGATTTACTATGATACTCATACTACTACGAGGTTTCCTGGCAATGTGTATTTTGTACTTTGAACAAATATCTACTAATAGTGTCAGACAACTTACTAAATAGTATAGCCGAAAAACAGTATTAACTTAAAGTGTTAGTTCGACCTGGAATATCTTCCCCATTAAGGTCAGTGATTTTCAATGCAGGATGTTCAACATTTATGAAAAAAGGACTATCCAATACTAGTTGCACGCCTTGCATATTAACTACATGTACAACATAATGCCTTCAGCCATAACCTTAACGCATTGATGCTCGGAGATGTCAAAAGAAGCCGTATAATTCTGATAACATCTTGCATGCAAAAGCATAGTTTGCAAAATATCTGACAGAGAAATATTATATAGAACACTACCAATAAGTCTTATTCAACCCAACGTAGACCATTTTCATTTCAAGGTTATTGACAAAACCATCTTATATTGAAACACCTATTGGTTAAATGATTTAAAAGTAGTGACATAAAAAGAGAAACTGCCCATTCTGAGCAACTCAGCGTTCCATGTGGTAGTATTCTAGCTACAGAGCATAGCGAAAGGTGGAGTGGAAACAGTAGGTTTCAGCGATGGCCAGGCTTCGGGGTTTTATTCTGACTTTTTTGAGTTTCACAGCAGCACAGATAGACTTGAAACATATTCAAGGTACGTAAACAAACATGGCTGTGTAGAATGGTCTCATGAATCAAAATATGTAAAACTCCTGCTTCATAAATATGTCTATCATTATCTAAACAGTTCATTGACCTCTATTGAAAGACCCCTATTTTGATAACAGAATGCAGTCTGTATTATCAATAATATTACTAATCACAATATAACCGTTGGAGAATACCCAAATTCAGTCAGGAAGATCTCTTTGCTTATACTATTTTTTACGGTATTTTCTAAAAATGTTACAGCACAGCCTCCCCATCCCCCTCGTCTTTAGGGAGTGATTTTTCTCAACCCACGTTTTCCATTTCTTATGACTCCCAAGTTTGACCTCGAGGCAACCTTATTTGTATGAGTCCATAATACATTTGTATGACTCGGCTCCGAAGACCATTGGTCCAATTACTTCTCTCTTTGCCTATCACTAATAGTCTTAGAGTCATCTTGCCAAAGCTCATAAACCAGGGCGAGAAAGGTTTCACGACAAATAGATCTATAACTGATAATGCTAGGTTAGTGATGGACACTGTACTTGAGGTGGATTACCAAGAATTCTCAGGTCTCCTTTTACTGGTGGGTTATAAAAAGGAACTTGCAATGTCATGCTATAAATGTTCAGGTCTTATTTTATTCGTTGATTATACAAAAGCATTGAACAGCTTATCCTGGCGCTTTATCTCAGAGGTTCTAGCTGCTTTCAATTTTGGACTAAACATGGATCGAAACATCAAGGGAAAATCCAAATATCTATCAAACTGAATGGACGCTTACTAGTATTCGATTATTTCCTGTGGGGACGGGATGCTGACAAAGAGATGCAATATCCCCTTGTTCTTTGTAGAGAAATGAGTTTAGCAGTCGGAAATGATGGAGAAAGTGAGTTTGTAACTATTCATAAAAAAGAGCTTATAATAGGCCAACATGTGTATGACAGTTATGTTTTAATTTGGTTTTTGGAACTTCTATTTTTCGTCACTTTTTCTGACATATTGCTCTTTCCGTATTGAAGAGGTTGAGTCAATTGAACATGTTCTATACAGGTGCAACTGGTCAAACTGTTATGACTTCAATATCAAAACTGGTTCAAAGAAAAGAACTACAATCAGTTTAAATAACAAGAATATTTTTATTGTACTAGGAATCAACAACATATATCCTCTCCTGCTTACAATGTAATGTCAAACCCATTAGGTGCAATGATAGGATTAAAAGAAAAGTACCAAGCCTCAAAATAATATCGTACTCATGGACATGTCTTAGCATGTGTAACAGTGATCAAACAATG
Source organism: Maea johnstoni (assembly GCA_963942565.1). NCBI lineage: Eukaryota > Metazoa > Annelida > Polychaeta > Spionida > Magelonidae > Maea > Maea johnstoni. The sequence continues at coordinate 3,089,936 of OZ012687.1, read as the reverse complement.
CTTGTCATAGTGAAGAACAGCAACATGAGGTGAAGGTTGTATTCAACTATTGGACGCTTTCAATTTATAGACGCATATCATTCATATCAAATATTTAATCATAATACAAACTTGAAATAAAAGTTATCATTAATTTCATTTTTCTTGTTTTAATCATTTACATTCTATAGCTTATACTCATTTTCATTATTATCATTACCTTTTTGATTACGTGCAGTGGCTGAGGATGGTACCGTACACTAACATGGAACTTGAAGTCAGGATAATGTTAACACCTAAGCCGCTACTATTAAGATGTCCAGAAGGTATATGAGAACCATCCGCAGCTCTCTTAAACACCTTTCACTGATCAACACTAACATTTCCTGTTACATCTTGTGATGAAACACATATTATTGGATATATGTGTGCTATACCTCAACATATGCAAATCATTTCAAGTAGCGTGTTACCAATAATAATAATAATAATTGATATTTGATATAGCGCCTTTTCCACCTATAATGTTTAAAAGCGCTTTAGAGTCATTGGACAGTTGTCATGGTCCATATAGTCAATTAAACTCCTTTCGAAATAGCAATGTTTTCAACTGTTTCTTGAAGTTTTGCACACTATCAGCTGCCTTGATGTTGTCAGGGAGCTCATTCCAAAGGCGTGGTGCATAGGCACAGGATGCTCTGTCACCAAACCTTTTCGGATTAGTGAGTGGTATCTGTAATAAGTTCTTGGTGTTTGATCTTAGAGTCCTTGTATTGGCTTGTTTGACTAACAGTTCCCTTATGTATAGAGGGGCACTTCCTTGCATGCATTTGAAAGTCAAAAGCAGAATCTTGAACTCGATCCTTTTCCTGATGGGCAGCCAGTGAAGATCTTTTAGAACTGGTGTAATGTGATCATACTTTTTGGAGCCACTGACCACTCTAGCAGCATTGTTTTGGACTTTCTGGAGCCTGCATAGCAGCTCATCAGTGATTCCACAGAGAAGTCCATTACAATAGTCAAGGCGTGATGTCACCAGTGAGACAATGGCACTCTTGGTTGTATCAGTATTGAGAAATTTTCTTATTTTCCCAATGTTCCTAAGGTGGTAATTTGCAGACTTGATATTTTTTGATACATGTGCAGACATATTCATGTTCGGATCAAAAACAGCACCCAGATTACCGACCGGTTCATTCAGAACTGGTACTATTACACCATTTACGGTAATACTAGGAATGGAGATTTTCGCCCGCATCTGTGGGGTACCCATGACCAGCACCTCTGTCTTGTCTGCATTCAATTTCAGTTTATTTTGAGACATCCATGTATAGATGTCGGTGAGGCAGTTTTCCAACTTAGCTACACCTTCGTCCACTACACGCTGATTGATAGGTTTGATAGAGATATAGAGTTGTGTATCATCCGCATAAGCATGGAGTTCTAGACCATGCTTTCTTATCAGTATTCCTAAGGGTAGGAGGTAAATCAGGAAGAGCAGAGGGCCCAACACTGATCCTTGTGGTACAGACCATAGGATTTCCTGTGATGCGGAGAATGAATCATCTATCTGAACTCGAAGAGTACGGTCACCAAGATATGAACGGAACCATTCAAGGGCTGGCCCTGTTATACCCAGAGTGCTTTCCATTCTAGAAAACAGCACGTCATGGTCGATGTTATCAAATGCTGCACTTAGGTCAAGAAGGATAAGTATAACAATTCCATGCTGGTCAATGCTTGTAAGAATGTCATTCTGTACCTTCACCAGTGCTGTCTCTGTGCTGTGACCGGGTTTATATGCAGATTGAAGGTATTCATGTAGATTGTTATCTGTCATGTAACTTGTCAGTCGCTGAGCAACAACCCTCTCTAAGACCTTCGATACAAAGGAAAGGTTGCTAACAGGGCGGTAGTTTTTTAGTATCTCAGGGTCTAAGGTAGCTTTTTTAAGCAGAGGGGTGACCACAGCTGATTTCATAGATGTAGGTACTTCACTTGACCTCAGTGAAGCATTAATGATGTCTGTTATCGTGGGAAGCAGTTCATTTTTTGCATCCCTGATGATCCAAGTGGGTATCGGGTCCAATGTACAACTTTTCGAAGGAGATTTACATATGATCTTCCATACCTCCTCCTGTGTTGTGGTTTGAAGAAAACTTAGAGTTGAGGGAGGCTTATCCTGGGGTATGTTCAGGTCAATGTCAGAGCAATCAGGTAGCTTATCTCTGATTTTGTCAATTTTTTCTTTGAAAAATGTTGCAAATCTATTTGCGAGGTCCTGAGCTGAACTATACGCTGGCAATTTTGTTGATTTGTGTCGAAAAAGAAGGTCGTCTATAATTTTTGAAATAGCTTTTGAGTCATTACCACATTCTGTGATTCTTTCATTGAAGTAGGTTGCTTTACTGTCTAGTAGCAAAGTATTATACTTGCACTTCTCAGCCCTATAGATTTCTTTGTGAACGGTAAGGCCGGTCCTTCGCCACAGTCTCTCAGCTTTCCTCCTTTCATTTTTTGCCTGATGTAGTTCGTCCATGAACCATGGTTGTAGGGGTCGAACTACAACAGACTTCTCTTTCTTTGGTGCGTGCTTGTCAAGGACGCTGGTAAGATGAACATTGTATCTGTTAAGAATATCCGAAACAGATTCACTGTGATCACTAATCAATGGGGGTGTTAACATCTGTGTTAACACCATGCTTGAGCGTAGCCATTGTATGTTATCTTTCTGTATAATACAAATGTATTTTTCCAGGCGATTCTTTGAACACATATGCTGATAGTGGTCATACTGGCATCTAGACGTACTTGATATATGACAAATATTGGAATAAGAATTTTAAAAACAATCCAAATATTCTAAAACTAAAGCCCTGAATTGAGTTATGCTATCAGGTATGAACGGTGTACATGAAGTTTCCGTTGCGATAAGTTGTGATTACAACAAATTGTTGTAATCATGTTGCAATCATCGTTAATGATCTTATAATGGTTGTAAAAACGGGCCAATAACCTTTATTATCATTGCTTGCTTTGGATTGTCAAATCAGCAATCAGTAATTGTACCATGTGACCGGTCATTCAATCCCCATAATGCCCTGTGACGCAGGGCATTAAATGTCACCTCATAATGCCCTCAAGAGCTAACTAGGTCAGTCAACCATATATTTCACAAGATGCTGATAATTAGACCAGAAACGTCCTATGCAGGGAAGCAATAATAAAAACCTGAATAATTGTTCACCAGGGCAGTATGTGTATTAAATGTGCGCCTTCAGGCATCCTGATCAGACCTCGGGCCTTCGGCCCTCGGTCTGGCCAGGATGCCTTCAGGCGCACATTAAATACACATACTGCCCTGGTGAACAGTCATTAAGGCCTTAATGGTACGATTGCTGCAATCAGGTTGATTCAGCTGTCACATAACTCACTACATAGCTGTAGCCTAAAGAAGTCACTTAAGGTGATCAGTACAATTGAAACCTTTTTGAAATTCCCATGCCAAAACATACCTTACATCAGCATAATCATATTACAAGGTGTATCTCCAGATTCCTGAGTGTTATCATGCAGAGAATATCATAGTCAACCGTCCTATGTCAAACCATATTCTATTTCATTTCAATATGTACAACTTTTCACTCATATGACATAATCTCACTATTTACACAGGTGTTGGTCACTGCAGGGCAATACAGATGACTGCCAAGTACAATTGGCTATGATATTCACTACCTGATAACATTTAAAAAATACTGGAGATACAATTTGTTATATGGTAATGCTGCTGTGACGTTTGTTTTGGGGTGGGGCTTTTAACTCGGTCTCAATGGTACAGATCACCTTAAAGTGCCAGTTCATCCTGGAATAGCTACCTGATAAGGTCAGTGATTTTCAATGCAGGGCCTTCTTGGTGTGCAACATAGGGAAAAAAAGAACTATTCAGTACAAGTGCATAGGAGCGTATCGACAGGTAAACGACCGGCGAATTGCTTCAGACATAACCTTAAACCATTGATACTCACAGCACTAAAAGCAGTCTTTCAATTTTGATAATATCTTACAGGCAAAAGCATAACTTGGAAAATATTTGATAGAAAAATATTATCAGAACAGTACTAACAATTCACATTCAACTAGTTTATTTATTATTTTTCATTTCCCAAGGTATTGTCAAAACCATCTTATATCCAAAGGAACTTTAAAGCCGTAATGGCATAGATGATTGAAACGTGATGTCAGACCATTTTACTTGTTATTTCTAAACTATTCAATTTAGAATAAACAACTTCAAAATCTTCTTCAAGGTAAAATGTTATTAAATTTACCTGATAACATTCGAAATTCTTGGAATGTTTTGAATATTGCAGCATTTCACATTTTTACAAATATCTAGATGTAATATCGCATAACTTACTATATACCTGTAGCCACAAAACAGTTGCCTAAAGTGTAAGCTCGTGCTGAAATAGCTTTCCTGATAAGGTCGGTGATTTTTATTGCGGGGCCCTGTAAAATGACTATTCTTAAGAACTCAGCGTTGCATTTACGTGGTATTATTATTTAAATGAAAGAAGGCATCCTCTTATTGTGGGTTACCGAGGATATAACACAGTTCATTTTCATCAACATAGTGTACTGCACGGTAAAGGGGAAAGACAGGTTTCAGCGATGGCCAAGCTTTGCGGTCTTGTACTGACTTTAATAAGTATTACAGCAGCACAGGTAGATTTGAAAAATATTCAAGGTAGGTAAACATGAATGGCTGTGGAAAATCGTCTCATGAATTGAAATGCGCAAATAATGATAAGATTGTTGTATCTATTGTAGACTCCTAATTACTTCATATGCAATAACAAATCCTTTATTTTAGTCATTTAAAGCATGATAATGTTTATGTGCGTAGGTTTCACATTCAGGTCCTTCAGCTATCATCTGCATTTTAAGCAAGTGTTATTTTAGGTCACTCTGAACAGAGGGAAGATTTATTGCCCATCGGACCCGAATATCTACCAGGGAATAACCTTGTTTACCAACCTAAACAAGGTATTTCAAATCCCGATGTCGGAAAGAATCGAACCCTGGTGGCTAAGGGAACCTATATTTTAGTCCTCTCAATGGGGCTTGTCATAAGTTTTCCCCTGTTTGCATATGGCTTATACTCTCTAGGAAATGGTTGCCACCAGTCTGAACAGTCGTAAGATGGGTCTTAATGTCATATTTTGCTGTCGCCAAGGTCTTTGATACTGTGTGGACCAATGGCCTCATCTACCGACTACATAAAATGGGTATAGATGGTAAGGCCTGACGTTAACTATAACTACGTTATAAGAATTTTGCCTGTAGAGTCAGGATAAATGATTTATACTCTTCCTGGTATTGTGTGTATTGTGGGATTTATCGGAGAGGTTTCTTCTTCCGCTTAAAGTACACAGGCTGTATTGCTCCTCTTCTAAAAAAATGGAAACCTCTGGCCTTGGGTACATGATAAATCAAATTCACACTAACCCAGTCGGCTATTCAGACACATGTTGGCTTATACACTCAGTTGATGCAAGATGGATATGATACTAGACACAGCATATGAATACTCCTGTAAATGAAGATACCATAATGGTATATGGCAAGAAAAATTACCAGCAAAAGAAAACAAGGAAAATAGTTTTTTAATTTGGCCAGGAAAGGGTTAAGAAAGAGGTCTGTTATGACCATGTAGGAGTCAATGCATGTTTGTTTGGAGATTATAAACCACGGGTGGAGGATAGACTTCAGAAGGGAAGGCATGCTATAAATGCAGTAGTCTGTATAGGTCTACATGAAAAGGGCATTAATTATATGGCTGTTTCCATTCCAAATTTCAGGGCTATTGTAATTCCAGTAATAACTTATGGGTGTGAGGTATGGATTTAGCAAATCTACGTCACTAGCAGTTGTTGACCACCTTAGCCAACTACCTCACATGGATGCAACCCAGTGTCAAACCCCTTCTAATGTCTGTTTTTAGCATTACAGCCTTATTCTTGGGTATATACAACCAAGGACTATTACCAGGGACCATAGAGGCTATAATAAAACCAATGCACTCTCTCCTGGGGGAAGGTTCTAAATAAGAGTTATCATAATTACTCAAAAAACCTAGATCAACAACGGTGTCTAAGACAAAATCTCAATGGTCAACAATTAATACAGCATGGTTTAGCAAAGACCAGTCCGTCATCAACAAATACACACAGCTTAATACCTTGGATCCTGACAAAACACACCACTGGACGGATAACTTTGTTGAAAAATATGGGCTACTGCTGAGGCCAAATGGCAGTACACACCAAACATAAAATTGACCCTGAAACTGAAAGCCAAGGAATTTCTGAAAATTCACGTACACGGAAATATAAAAAATCAGCTTCTTAAGTCAAATGTGACCAATTCGTCACCTGCTTGAACTTGCTCTGCAACTGTGATAATACTCTCTTGTTGAAGGTGTGGTGCCTCCATAAAGTTATTAAGACTACAAAGGTTTTTAGGAACACATTTGATAGGCGACACACAGCATGGACGTGGATTTGTAGCACACAGAACTCTGATCTCATTCAACTAGAAGTCGTTTTCCTTTTTACAAAATACTGAATAATTTCCCAGTAAAACGAGGGGGGTGAGATATTGTCACGAAACAGAATGTGAACACCATCTGTCAATCATTTCTGAACCACACTGGGAGCCTCAATCCTACGCCATACATCTATATTATTGGCTAAACGCACATTTATCAATCACATATGTCACTAATTCTGCAGATCATTTATTTGATCCCAATTAAATCTGTTTGAGGGAAAGCGTCCCTGAGGTTGAGCAGTATGCATATCAGCAAAAGAGTCCTGCTGGGAGAATATGTAGATAGACATATATATGTGTGTGTGTGTTTGCGAAGTCTATTTCATATGATATTATTTTTTTAGATTATAAATCACATCCGTGCATCCGCAAATGTAAAGATGGAGCCCCACCAATGACCTGTCGATATGCATTCGTCCTGGAGTTGTACCATACTATGAGTAAGGCCTGCCACAACTGTCCCCTCAATATCACCGACTGTTCTCGACCCCACTGCGTGGCTGGAGATGGTGCGCCAAGACCGATTCTTACTGCAAACAGGATGGTACCAGGCCCTGCAATACATGTAAGCACATATTTGTGTTTGTTGCACTATATCCAGATCACTTTGTCTTTAAAATTTGTCAAATCGAAAATAATGAAAAGTTCTATGAAACTAAACTGCAATATATATTCGAAACCATGGATAATTCATATGACTAAAATTGTTTGATAAATGTTTTTTTTCCGTTTATGATAAGATTGTGTCCTTCAACTAATTACTCTAATCATTATCATTATTATTATCATTACTATTATTATTATTATTATTATTATTATTATTATTATTATTATTATTATCATTGTTATTATTATTGTTATTATTATTATCATTTGCAATTATTTTTCAATATAATATTGTTTTGTTATTCTAGGTAGAAAATCAAGATATCAGACTCAAGTATTAACAAATTATCTTTGGACCTGTTGCGTTAATTTGGATTTTGAATTTCAGATTTTCTTTCATTCGTGATCCTAACCCTAAATATAATTCATTATGGTTTACCTGATATGAAGGGTAGAAAAAGAAGTGAGATCTTAGTTGTGTAAACTGTACAATGGCAATGACTTAACTTCAAATACATACTTGTGGTGATTCTTAATATGCCTTTACTTTACTTAGGTTTGTGTTGAGGTATCCAATCGTATGACTGGATTAGAGGGTACCTCTATACCCTGGCAAGATATGCATCAAGGTGGCACGCCTAAAATGTCGTCTCCATTTACTTATAATTGTAGGTTTGTGAGGGGGACAGGATTGAGGTTGAGGTGACCAATCGCATGACAGGATTAGAAGGTACCTCTATCCACTGGCACGGTTTGCATCAACGTGACACTCCTTACATGGATGGAGTCAGCAAACTAACCCAATGCCCCATTACGGTGTTCTCATCATTTGAATACAAGTAAGTAGTAGCTCTGCTGAAATGATCTATTAAAAGACTGTAAATGTAAAAATCCGAAAAGAAATACTAGAAGTGGAGATTAAAGATGGGGGCCCTTGCATTTCGTGGCCTCGCAGTACTTAATACTATCCGGTTTAATAAGAATACCTGCATTCATTACAAGATATCCTGAGCAGGTCCTTTTGTTAGTTTAGTCTATACGTACTGACCCTGTGAATAGTCTGCATTTATCATGTGCTATCCCAGACTAGGTCACCCCATTTGCGCTTCCTCATAGTGCTTGTACAACGAGCCATGGTGAAAACCCTATCTAACAACCTAAAACTGACAGCAGTATTAAAGTGTAACTCTACCTTCAAGATTAAAGAGAATATGTTTCAGAGCTCAATGTTACCTTTCATAGGACGCCTTGATTACAATTGTACTCAGCAGATTGACTGAGATAATACCGTTAAAAGGAAACTTGATGAGAAGGGCATGTCTGTTCAGAGAGAACCTAATTAATGATGTTAATAAGATGCAAGTGATGTCATCATTGGACAACTTCCCGCAATGCTACTTGACAGTTAAGTGTGGGAGTTTAGGAGATAGCGTCTCTCTAGCACAATGATTGTGAATTGTCAAGCTTTTAGATGCAACAATGAATCTAGAAAAGAATCTGGGAGAACATTCTACTTAATTCCTAACGCAGAAAGATATTCAGAAAAATCAGATTTAATAGCTAGATGACTCCTTGATATAGGAACTGGAAATTTACTAATCGCATGAGAGTCTGTGAGGATCCTTTAGCTCCCACCTGCTGTCAAGAGGATTTACGAGGACGAATTCTAGGATATAAAAGACAATATAAACGGCTAAAGGAAGATGCAGTTCCAACAATTGTTTTGTTCAAGCCAAAGACTGATGACAAAGGGAAAGGAGAATGACACAAGCAAAGGAGGACAATTAGGGTATTTATCAGTTTAAGTACAGTGCACAACCATGTGAATGAAATTCACATACAGATCCCCCAAAAGAAAATCAAAAAGATGGAAAGAAACCCATTTTATCTGTATACTAACTGAACCTTCTGTGTATTTGCAATATTCTTGTAGTTAAAAGGCACAAATGAATTTGTAATTAATATACGTGTCCTAACATCAACTAAGTCTGACTGCAATTTGAATTAATTGTGCCCAGGGGATGAGTATTGCAGTTAACTTCCTGGGTAAAGCTGAGGGAAATTATCTAGGGCAGATGCAATTCCTCTTAAATTAATGTGTATTGCTGTCAATTCCTGACAGACTGACACCAACCATGAACACACAGCTTACTAATTGCAAACTTCCCTTTTCTTTCATCACAAGATTACAGTGACAGAAAATTGTAAGAAGACTAAATGCTAGTCTGTTTTGTAAACAGGTAGAATTTCGTGGCCTCTATAAGGCGCATCCATATTAACCCCTTTACTGCAGGTCTATTTCATTGATTGCTTTTGCCACACAGAACCTGGTATACCTCTATAAAATATAACTTGCACTATATATGTATACACTGAGACACAGTTTCTCTCTTTGCTGAATCTGATACACCACTTTTCCCCTTGCAAGTCATATACTTATGAGAGCATTTATTAGTGCGTTAAGTTCTGAGTCTGCATGCAGAACTGCATGTAAATACGTGGCATCATAGCCTCTTTATGGTGAGCTATGATACGCTCCAATATGGATGCCTCCATGAACCTGCTGAGGCAGTGAATTTGCTGTATTTTGCAGCATACAAATTTAAATATCTCAGTCTATGAAGTACAATTGTTATGAAGGTGTCCTAAGAAATGTGATATTGAGCTCTAGAACATATCTTTCTTTTAACTTTGAAGGTGGATTACACTTTAGGTATATCTACAGTAGAGCCAATGCGGACATTGATGGCGCAACCTTTGACTTAGTGACTCAACTCGTTAACTCAATAATGTTTTTCTTTTATTTTATATTATTCCTTCATTCTTCGAAAAGTGTGGAATGCCATTCGTGCTTTTATCAATTATTTGTCTTTAGAGAAAATTTATATATATATATATATATATATATATATATATATATATATATATATATATATATATATGTGTGTGTGTGTGTGTTTGTTGTTTGTGGATTTTATAATGCTTATTCTAATAGTTATGTTCATGTTTAAGATACTTCTTTTAGGTTCCAAGCCAATAATGCTGGTACCCATTATTGGCATGCCCACAATGGTCTGCAGCGTGGAGATGGCTTGGCTGGAGCCCTGGTTGTCAGACAGCCCCCGGGTAGGGAGATCCACAAAAGGCTCTACGATTTCGACCTTCCGGAACACACAATAGTCGCCACTGACTACAGGCACAATACAACGTTGTTTCAAACCTTCTCGGCTATTCAGCGTAATGGTTTTGACAACAGACCTTCCACAATTCTCATCAATGGTAGGTATGGTCAAACCTGATCAAGAAACAACTTGTCAATTAGAAACCATCACCCTTAAGGATCTAAATCAACTATTGCTAGGATATATTGCTAGGAACTTTATATTTTTAATTTGGAAGGAGGATTCACATTCTTACACCTGAACTCACCTATGACATAAGCTTCACCACTTCTCTTTGTTCGTTTTTGCTATTTCTATAAAAGTTTTGTTAATTTGACATTACAGTTACATGTATTCTTTGAAAACCTTTTCCAAAGACATTATTTTTATTAGTTTATCATGTATTCAAGTTTTACTTTGAAAAAAGGAAATATGTTATTTCATTGTATGTTTTTGTATGTGCGGTTACAGTTTCGGTGAACTGGTTGTGGTAACCTTTGAACAAAAAGCTACCAAGATTGCGACATGAACTTTTATAAGAAATCTTTTCTAACAAAATGCAGTTAGAAAATCTCAGAATCATATATTGGATTTAGTATCTTAAAAAGTATCTACGTACTCTTGTCTTCGTTGATTTTTTGTCATGATCAATGGCCCATCGCGAGAAGAGTGATGCCCTTTCCAGGAGTTTGCTCAAATTGTCATATTTGTTATGAATTGCCAGTGTTCTTAACATGTCTCCTAGCACATGATATGAACATTAATGCTGTTAGATAAACTTTTACTAGATCTGTATCATTATAAATAGACCTGCCTCTCCTCCGACGTTTTATACCTTGTATGTTTTGGCTAAACATACATGTTGATTAATTCTGACAGTTTGAAATATTTTCAGGAAATATAAAATGTTCATTCATCATTATATAAAAGGGGCTCCCTTGCAAAACAATAAATCATAAAAGAAAGGTAAAATACGCTACGCAAGGATAATTCTTTTGTACGATTTTATGATTTTCTCTGCAAAAAGTCCTATTTCACAAACTTAAACCACCTGTGGTTCGCATAATAACACATTGACCAGCAGCATTCCTGTATCAGATTTATGCTACATATCCTTTTCTGTTTTCAACATTGACCTGGTGTTTAGCAAGTAACAATAAACCGATGCATCAAAGGATTTCCCGACTCATATATCTGATGCACACGGCATTTTCTTCATAAATATTAACTAGGCCATACGTACATGTGAGCAAAGATATATATTTAGGGGTTGGATTCATGTAATCCCCATTACAAACTGTATCGATGACAAGGCATGATATAGGAGAACATGAGAGAAAATGCCAAGTAAGCCACAGTTATTTGTCATGTAAGAATATATATAAAACATATGAAGATATTTTGTTTCCTCCTATTTTGCCAAGCTGCCATCTTGAAATGAGTACACCTAGCCTTTAACACTATTTTGAGAACTGTAAAGGGGACTGGCCTAATTTTATTTTGTCTCTATGTGCCTTTTGGAATTTACATCATTTACATATAGAAGACAAGTCTCATGGGGCCAATTTTGTATTTCCTTTATTTTTCACATATCTGCAGCTCACTGCATCACTGACAATGCTAACTCATAGGATAGGTCAACATCAGAATAATCATACAGAAAGTGTTGCATGGCACCTCTTAAAACACATATGAATAAACAACTATTTGGTTATTTAATCCCCTAACCCATAAATATATTTTTATTCCTTCCTTTTTCCCGAGGTCGCCTATTCAGGTAGCTGTTTGTAAATTGACACATATTCACTAACTGCACAGCATGCATTATCAATTTTCTTATATTCAGCAAGCTATGTTGATATTGTGCTTGTACATACCTATGTGTTAGTGATTAACAATTAGGTTAAGCACCTTCCGTAGTCACCAAAAATATACGCAGGCAGAAATGCCACATGTCTTCAAAGTGGAACAGCCCAAGCTACATCAACGTAAATGCAAGCATGCACGATATCTGAGAAGGGGGGTGGCGGTGACAACCAGTTTGAATGATATATGAATCTAGTTTTCCAGCCAAAGTGACTCTTACGGTCATACAGCAGGCAAAGTATCTCTTTGCTCTGCACTATTTCCTCGCACGACGTGACACCTACCATGTTAACTGTGGGGGGGCATCATACCGTGACAGAACATATCCCAAAGTCAGGTAACGCACGTAACACGCTTCAAAATCACCGCACCTGAGTTCTCCCTCTCGAGCATTGTACAATATGTCACAGAAAAGTTTATATATGACTGTCGTATGGCTGTTTCGGATTGTACAATGATTTGCTACTTTTGCTGATGTTACCGTAAAGACTTTATGCGACCAGCAGACCAGCATAATGATTCCGCTTCGGCAAAATAAAACCAACCAAACGGGGTTATGATCAACAAATCAGTAATCAATCAGGGCTCTTTCATAAAAAAAACGCCTAGAGAAGGGGTATGGGTGGTAAGTGTCCGACTTTCATACCTCCTCCACCAATGATTTTTTTTTTCAAAAAGATAGCACCTACAATCATTTTGATTGTTTATGTTAACTCCCTCCCACCAATTTTTTAAATATAGAATTAATATGCTTTGTCATTGTTTTCAACAATGACAAGGGACCACTTCTTGGAAAAACTTTATGGCCTTTGTGTGCCGGTAATCCCTTATTCATTCATTCAATCATTCTTTCATTCATTCATTGGAACACCATTTTCAATGCTCTTTCCTACCTCAACAACAATGAGTTCGAACTTGAAGGACCCCTATCAATGGTTTTAAAATTGCTCCCCCTCACCCATTCCCTCAGGCTGATTTTCCTGGAAGAGCCCTAACAAATTCAATTGAGACTTAGCAAAGTTATAGTGAAAAGTATTATAAATGGAAGGGTATCTCATTTTGTTCAATTTAAACTTATTTACAGTTATGCAATCTATACGTCGAGAACCTGAAATTCCAAAAGAAGATAGGTATACAGAATCTGCTTGTAGCTAGAGTTAGAATAAATACTATACCTTTCCTCCTATGGTCAATAATTGTGGGGAGGAGTTCGGTTTGAGAAAAGTGTGTTCTTCTTTACAACCTGCAGGGAAGGTACTTTTATGATACAAAATCTATTCCTTATTAGAGGACCTTTCAGGCAATGCATACAGTATATATGCTGAATGTTTCTTTTTAGTTTTTAAAGTTTCAAATTGCACACATGCGCAACAGGATTTTTATTTCTCCATAGTCATGTCAATATACAAATAAATAAAAAATGGTGGACGTATAACAAAAAGTAAAAGAATATAAGGTTCACAATAGTATGAATGTTGTTGGTCATCACCATGTCGTAGAGAACTATAAGTAATAGAGGAAAAGAAAGAATAGTACATCTGGGCAGCCCACTACAGTATTTTCTCTACCCCCGAGTGAGACAAGCTTTCTGATAAGAACTGATTAATAAAGGAGGAGGGAAGATTTCGAAAGTTGTCAAGTATCAGAGTGGGCAATTTATTTTCAGAGGGGGTGATCAAATTATAGGGATTGAAAGTATCTTTCATTCATCTAGAGGAAAGACTCATTAGGGTCGGCGGGTGATGTGTAACATACAATTAACTATACATGGCATTGCAAAATCATTTAATCTTTTATTGTGACGTTTTTTCCAGGCAAGGGTAAATCCCTTAAATTCCCCTACGTAGGGGAACAAAGCACCAACTATGCCTACACACCTCACGAGGTAATCAACGTCAAGAAGGGATCAAAGTATCGATTGCGTATCATTGGCAATGGTGTACTCAATGCTCCCATAGCAATCTCCATAGACAAGCACCGAATGACCCTAATTGCCTCAGATGGTGACCCCTTTGAGCCGGTCACAGTGGACTACTTCACAGTGTTCTCTGGTGAGAGGTATGACTTCATTGTGGATGCCTCCCAGGAGATTGGCAACTACTGGATCAGGATGAAGTGTTTGGTAGGACCAGATAAACCGCACCAGACAGCAACCTTAAGATATAGAGGAGCGAAGGAAGTGGAACCAGAGGAGCCATCTGGCTTTGACGACATGAAAACTACTGGCAAGGTAGAATTATTGTTGTTGATTATGTTATTAGTAGTGGTTTTAGTAGTTGTGTTCTTACCACTGTCAATAGTATTATTAGTAGTAGTAGTATTGTTAGTATTCGTAGTAGTAGTAGTATTCGTAGTATTCGTAGTATTCGTAGTAGTAGTAGTAGTAGTAGTAGTAGTAGTAGTAGTAGCAGTTAGTAGTAGTAGTAGTAGTAGTAGTAGTAGTAGTAGTAGTAGTAGTAGTAGTTGTAGTAGTAGTAGTAGAACAATAATTTATTACTTCAATAATTGATGTGTTTAAATCATAAACTGACGCTTCACACAATCCTTCCTTTCAGAATGTAAACACATTGAATGTGCCTCCGAAAGTTACTACTGTGGGTGTGGAGAAGCTGGTCTCATCTCAACCTTCGGCACCAGATGATCCCATAGCCAAAGAGAAGCCCGATAAAAGGTTTTTCCTGGCATTTGACTTTAATAAAGTGGATTCGCTTGTCTATAACCATCCAAAGCTGTATCCACTGAAGTATGACGCCCCTGCAGATACGGATATGTTCCTGCCTCAAGTAAACCACATTACGTTCAGGTTGCCCTCAGCCCCTCCCCTTTCACAACCATATGATGTTCAAAAGGTGAGTAGAATCATCTAGTTCAGTTTGTTCTAAGTCCCTTCACTATGGTATGCCGAGAAAATATTCATTCAAAATATCATTCAACTTTCAAAATATTATTCAACTTTAAGTATATTTTGCGATTTAGAAATATGGTGCAACTTTTAGAAATATTTCATGGCACTCGTGAAGGATGTATATACTTTGGGAACATGTATAATGACTTGAGAAAAGTCAAAGGTGTTGTGCCAGGTCGTGCACTTTTAGTGTGTAAGGTTGCTGGTAAGGGGAAACTGTCATTTATCTTACCCTTTCACATGGAAAGGCAATGCAGGTTGTATTATATTTCCTATACCTGAAGCTTTATGATATGTATTATTTTCTATAGCACTGTTACAAATGTCCTACCTGGAACTTTGAGGTTGGTCTATGACAGCTTTACATGTGTTCGCAGGTGAAAGGGCTCACCAAACATTTTGATTTATTATTTTTTCAAAGATACCACTTAATACAACGTCTTTGAAGTGCAACAAAAAAGTATATATCATTTCAACAGTATTAAACTATTTCCAATGAAAATGGCTTTGTGGCAACAACATGACTAAAAATAACTCATGCAGCTAAACATTTAACATGATTGATATTGATAAACTGTGACATTTTAACAATATAATGTTCACAAGAGAGACTTCAAAGCGTTTGAAATTGTCCAAAACTGCAAATGTAATTGTATTGAAATAAATAAAATATATTATACGAAAATATTATTTGCTGCTTTTCAGCTGCTCAGTTGCAGTCGCCTTTAAAACCTAAACCTCACAGAAGTTCTTTTCTATTTCTCTTAGTGAAGAAGAAAGTGAAACGTAATAACCAAAAAGGAATTACAAATAGCATTAAAAAGGTAAAAAAGAAAAGAAAATCTTCCTGGAGAATTCAGATTCCAGAATTATTCTAGATGATCATCGATAAGATACATTTCAGTTAATGCATGGCTGCTTACAAGTTGACCCAATCTCACCCAACCTATTTATCCTCTGTACCAATTTTTTAACATTAGCTTTAAAAGTGAAAACGAGCACATAGGCATAACAATACTAAATAATGAGCACAAACTACGTCAGAACGCCGACAATTCCTGGGTCTATATCTGAAGGCTAATCAGAATATTTAGAAAACCTGTCTTAAAATACCTCACTTATTACCTTTTAATAGGAATTTCCTTCAATAAAAGATTATTACAATCATGGAGAAATAGAAACATCACTTCAACTGAAAAGGTTTCACAGATGGAAAAGTCTAATAATTTCAACAATTACACGTACTTTCTAATGTCTTTACCCTCACCAAACAGTAAGTGCATGAAAGAACATGAATCTAAATGTGTCAATTTTATATGGAACAAATAAGACATGAGATTTAAAAAGAAGTACTATATAGAAGTGAAAATGAAGGAGGCGCGAAATTGATAAACGTCATACCGATTGATTACTCACATAGAGTCACGTGGATAAGAAGACTATTGACAAAAAAATCCAGATTGGGGGTAATTTGGCACCAATTACAAAATGCAGCGACAGTACCAACTGGAAACATTACAACATAAAGAAATACTACTTGACATCAAGAACCTTTTTGTAAAGTGTAGCTGTTGCACATGGAAATGGTACCAAGCACTGAATAATACGGTGGACATGCATCAATTTTTGAGCTGAACATAAAGCACATACATTAAAGATCTGTACCACACCGTAAACATAAGAATTAAAATAAATGTATAAGAAAACCACCTGAATACTTTTCCTGCCACAATGCCATTCAAAGAGTATATCAAAATGATCTCCTTCTCATAAAGAAGACTCCAACATG
Organism: Maea johnstoni; assembly: GCA_963942565.1. Classification (NCBI taxonomy): domain Eukaryota; kingdom Metazoa; phylum Annelida; class Polychaeta; order Spionida; family Magelonidae; genus Maea; species Maea johnstoni. The sequence continues at coordinate 3,073,015 of OZ012687.1, read as the reverse complement.
AGATTTCCTCTTACTAGAGAACGACTTCTGAAAAATAAAAAAGGCACAAAAAGTTTGAGATTTATATTCATTAAAGATACACAAATATGCAAAAATATAGGTCAAACAAAATGGTTGCTTGAATTGAATTTAACAGATGAAACATATTTGCTTAAACTACATCTCATACCGGTAAAATGTAAGGTGAATGCTACGATACTTTCACCTACAAATATTACATTGAATGATAACCAAAATGAAATTGAAGATGACGACAAATAGCAAATGACGACAAACTTGACAAGACATCTGGATCAATAAAGGTATCAAAAAAGTTCCTACCCATATCATTCTGACATGTTACTGCCTAAAAGAAACACCATTGGCCTTTGAAAGCTGCATCATATTCTTCTTTCATGGTGTTAGATGTTTTGACTTCCTTGAAATTGGGAACTCTTTGTATACTCCAAAATGCTGTTTGCTTGGTTGCTGAAATGTCTCGGCCAGGATTTCAGATTTGATGTTTTTGTAAGTTACAGCTAGTTACAATTTTACCCAAGCTGAGAGAAGACCTGTCCGGAATTTCCAACAAGTAGACTGACAAAGCATCAATGATGTTTATATATATTTCAGTTTTATTTTTTACCTATAGGGAGAGTTTTGTAACAAAGATACGATTGACGAGGAGAAGTGCAAGAAGGAGTTCTGTGAGTGTGTCCACAAGATTGATGTGAAACTCAATGAAGTGGTGGAAGTCATCTTCGTTGACGAGGGAGTGGTTTGGGAAGCAAGCCACCCTATGCATCTGCATGGCTACAGTTTCAGGGTCGTTGCAAATGAAAGGGTAAGTAATATGCTCCATGTGCTCTGGCAAAAACACGCTCATTGTACATTCTTTTTTCTCCCTTTGTCTGCCATAAAAAAACTAAGTTGTGCCAAGCCAAATTGTAATGTCAGTACATTTGGAATTTTGTTTTTTGTCACTTTTTCAGCCATATGTAGGTAAAGTCATGACTAGCCAGTTTTAAGTGGTGAAGGAAACTAGTATCCAGAACCATCTGACCCCTAAACACTGGCAACTTACTTTAATGTTCTGAGCTGAAGCCGAACACAAGCAGTGATGAGAAAGAGCAAGCAACAGTTGCACATCTCAGAGGTCTTTTCACTTTATAAAGGATACATTTTGTGTTCATATATAAGGAGAAATTCACATTCCCGAGGTGTTCAAACGAGGGGTTTCACTGTACATGAATTCTTTTTTATTCACTAATACGTTATACACGCATATATTCTCATATTTTGAAATGCAATTTTAGTGGCTTTTTTTAAATGAACTGACACATCTATATATGAATACCAAGTTTTTGGGACCTATGGTCAAGGATTCAAAAATATCCTGGGGCCTGGTGAGTTCTGCTGCCACCATAGGTTGTTCCATTGTGGTCTGTAGATGGCCCCGAAAGGTTTCTGCTTTTACAAATTTGTGCATGTACAGTATATGTGTTCCACGGGTCCCGTTGCCAATGGCAAATGAGTGCATTTGAAATGATACAATGCATCTCATACAATTTATCATATTATGTAATTTCCTTCTTCTGTATTTACTTTTTGTCATATCTCTCCACTTGAGCGTACCTGATTTCACTGCAAAAAAAAATCTTATCTTTGTCACAAAGGTTATGGGGATGTGAACTTTTCTTTTCCTACTTTCTAAAAGTTTGTGATATGTGGTCGATTCTTTCTTTCTCATTTGGTAGGGTTTTAGAGTCCAAACCCGCCAGCTAGTAGGTGTTAATACTTTGTTTCAGAATTTCGAATGCTCTCTCTCTCTCTCTCTCTCTCTCTCTCTCTCTCTCTCTCTCTCTCTCTCTCTCTCTCTCTCTCTCTCTCTCTCTCTCTCTCTCTCTCTCTCCACCAGCGTGCCGGGCACTCTTTTTAGGTTAATGGAGCTTTAGTGTGCAAATGGTCCTAGATATCAAGCCTAAAGATATATCCTTTTATGCATTTATCACTTTAACTAAGCTTTATTATATTGCAAAACAGGCTTATTTCCACTAAATACAAAACGTTGATAGTGTGCGTTTCTGCAGCATTAAGACATCGATAATACACCAGCAATCCTCTGTTGGGCCGATGGTACAATTCTTTCAATTTGCAGGTGAACAAGTCCACTTCTCTGGATTATGTGAAGCAGTTGGATAAGGAGGGAAAGATCAAGAGGAACCTCACCCACGGGATTCTGAAAGACACGGTGGCTGTTCCTGACGGTGGCTACACTGTAGTTCGCTTTGTTGCCAATAATCCAGGTATGGCCATAAAACTGTTCAGGTACAGGGAAGATTCATCCATATGATGTGTTTCCATGGAGCATCCCTTGAAAGTTTTAGCCTACCACTACAGTTCGCTGTGGTGCTCGGAGGACAGTTTGCGTAGAGTAATAAAGATATCTGTGGAAGGTGCAACAAAAGTGCATTTATAAAACATTTCTCCCAGGTTTCATGGCTACCTGTGGTCTGAGTGATAGGATACATGTTGAAGTGCCTCATCGCTACTATTCGACCGAGAGTTGTCAGTTGGATTTCGATCTTTCTTTATCTCTCTGCACCTTACCTCTAGCTCTCTGACCGAAATGAAGAATATTATTATTTCCTTTCAGGTGCTTGGTTCTTTCACTGTCATTTGGCATACCATGGTGAACTAGGCATGGCGTTGGTGCTGAATGTAGGTGAACCAGAACAGCTTCCCCCAGTTCCAGCAGGGTTTCCCAAATGTGGCAACTTCAAGAACATAGGCCCTCCTCCTCCTCCTCCTGCAAGCAGAGGCGACATCTATTGTGCGTCGACCAAAGTACTCCTGATACTACTTGCGTTAACCTGCACCATGGCCAAATAATCCTAACCATCGGAGATTCTACATCAGGAGCTGCATATGATCACAATCAGATGTACCTGTGATAGTGTTTATCAATGCCATCTTGTGTTACATATATATATATATGTTTATTGACTGTAAACAGAGTACAAAATCATATAAATACGTTGTATTTCATACGGGAAATTATATATCAATCAACGTAGAATAATAGAAAATGCATCAAAGATTTCCCATATATAAATTATTAACTTTTAAATTGTGTACGAACAATATAAATAAGAGAAAGCAAGTAAACAAAGAAAAACTATATTGAAAGTTAAGAAATAACGTAAAAGGTATTTAACGTCTAAACTAGGCTAATTTACGAAATATTTTCGATATATATAGACAAAGTTTGTACATAAAGGACATGAGAGTGGGATTTGTGAAGCTGGATAAGCTTTGCATCGGAGGCGTGTATTTGGAAAAATAGCCTGTTTCTAGGCTATCAAAAAAGGGCACAAGTTAAATTCTTATGGCCAGGAATTTCCGTCCGTTTTAGAATGTAAGTTACAACTATCCAATTCCTGCCCTGTCGTTTATTGTCCTTTTATACATCCTTTGTATCCATATTGCTGCAATGCACCAAATAGGGATCATATCTTCGTAGCTTGTATTGTCGACTTTGCCGCCTAGTAATACCTTATATGTGTGTTGTGGTGACATGTCAGCCCATGTAAACAAGCAATCATGTGAGTTCTCTATTTCGTTTATCATGCTTATACGTAGATCGTCATTATGCGCACATGACATAATCATATGCTCTGAGCATTCGTAAGCAGCTAAATTACAGAGGGTGCACGCCTTCATGTTGTATGTGGCATGTTTCAGTCTGTAGTCATCTGATCTTAATTCGCTTGCCCCACATACTAATTTAGCCATAGTTTCGCATGGCTTCATTAGGTGTGGGTAGATGTCTGAGATGTGCCACCAATTCATGTACATACTTGAGCCGATAGTAAGATTAATCTTTTCCATGCAACTATAAAACATTGAACAGTAAACCCAGTCTTCATCCTCGATTTCCCACGCACGCTCCCATATTAGCCTCCGCCATTGCAGCTTACTATATGTATGCTCATTTAACACCATGTTCATCACAGTATCATATACATTATAGACAATGGATACCCTGAGCATATCATATATTGGGCTATCTTTGGCGTTTGCAATACCTGATGCTATGTTTGAGTTGAAGGATATGGCACGTAGTTTAAACATTCGTTTAAAGATACAGTCGTTGTCTCTAATTAACATAGTCCTGATGAATATCAGTTTTTTGGCGTTGATGTAATTCTCTATACGCATCCATCCCAATCCTCTGAAGCTAGTTTCGTTAGGAGTGTGTGTGGGAAATCTTTTGACTCTACGTCCTGCGTACCTTTGGAATTTATCTAAAGCGTCGATATCACTCTGTTTTAGTATCCACAGCTCTGCGCCATATGTTAATATTGGAATGATGAGGCACCAGTATATTACATTGCAAGCCATTATGCTGAGGCCCCCCTTTTTTATACCTAGAGCAGACGCTGCACTGAGTGCTTTTCTTGCTTTACTAATTTTTTCATCGGTTCTTTCTATATAATTATTACCGTTGCAGGATTTAACACCGACATGATCGTAAGATATTTTTTCCAAGACTCTTTCATGTCCCAGAGTATACGACCTGTATTTGCGGTTGTTTTTATGATCTTGCAAAGTCTCCCCATATACCACTATTGCAGATTTCTTAGCATTAAGGTCATACCTCCACTTGCAACTATGCTTGAAAACAGTGTCTAGAACTTGTTCAGTCTTATTTTTAGCAGTAGTTGCAGCAGCGATATCGTCTGCGTATCCTAAAGGTGAACTAGGTATCCTATACAGATTACAGCACAAATTGGACTCCCTAAGTTCCACTAACAAGGTGTTTATAAATGCTACGTATTTTAACAATGAAAGATAACCACCTTGATGTATTCCGCAGGTCATTTCGTACCACTGGGAGAATCTATTGTGTATCCTAACCTTGCATAGAAATCCTTTATAACAGCTGTATAACATCCTCCATGTTTTACCCACTATGCCAATATTGCGTAATTGATAGAAAAGTCCCTCGATGAAGACCCTATCAAAAGCCTTGCTGACATCTAGGAATGTAACGAAAACCCTTTTCCCTTCTTCTAGATTTGTTGCAATGGTTTCCTGTAGTAGGAGTGCTGTATGGAGGGATGATACACCTTTTCGGCAAGCTCCCTGTGACTCAGACACTGCTCCACTATCGTGCCACCATTTTTCTATTCTGGCCCAAAGTAGTATTTCAAAAATTTTATTAAAGGTACTGAGGAGCGTTATTCCTCTGAAATTATTTGGATCTAATGTCGAGGTGTTTTTACCTTTATACAGAGGAATTTGTATACCGCGTCTGAAGTTAGATGGTATGTATTCTGTAGCTACCATTCTAGAGAGGGCTGTTTCCAGGAATTTTACCATAGAGTTTTCGACTGGTTTAATGTGTTCTTTTGTTATACCATCGTGACCTGGGGCTTTGCCCCCATTTAGTTTATTAATCGCTTGTCTAATCTCTCGTTCTGTGAAATCATCTTCGAGGAATTCATCATTATCACTCATACCATGCCACCTGGTGACGGATTTGCATACTACGTCATAGTGCTCTTTGTCATAGTGTGGTAGGGCCCTTGGTGTGCATAGAGTGCTGAAATGCTGGCGCCATACTTCTAGTATTTCATCAATACTGTGAACTACTTTTCCTGTCTTATTCTTCACAGCAGATATAGTGACTTTATTTCCATTTCTGGCTTTTTTAAGCATATGCCAGAAACCATTACGGTCAGTTTCGGCATTCTTTGATGCGTCACATATCTTTTGTTCTTCATAAGACTTGGAAATTTGTTTAATTCTATATCTGAAACGTTTTTTCGCTTCATTATGTGCTGCCCTAAATGGGTTATCAATATTTCGTGGCCGACCAGCGTTACACCACTCCCTGTACATCTTGATTTTGTTGGCTTTAAGGAAATCTAGTTCTGGGCACCAGAATGGTTTTATGTGTGATCTATGTCGTGATCTAGGGATGACACGTTCAGCTTCCCGTATAGTTTGCGTTACATCCTCGAAAGCTTTATCAATCATCTCTGGGGATGATGTTGGACTTGAGAGGGATCTTGTGATCGCATTTAGCCTAGCCTCAACTGGTAAAGAATACTCCCTGTAGAGCTTATCGGGGGGGATTTTGTTCCACCTGAGCCCACCTTTCCTATCCATTGAAATTGTATTCCTCTCTATACCACCCAAGTCGAGGTCAATAATGATAGGGTTATGGTCAGACGTATTGAGGGTTTCATGGTCCAGGGTGATGCATTCGATTAATTTGTCAGAGATATCGTTTGAGATAAGGGCATAATCTATGCAACTAGAGCCATTTGGGCCATGGAAGGTGTCAACTGGGCCTTTTGCATTGGGACTTAAATTGGCAGCGAACAAGTTATGTTTGCACATAAACTCATATATTATTTTGCCTTCTCTGGTGCATTTCCTCTGGTTCCGTGTTCCACCCTTTGACCCCATATCACCATTGAAATCTCCACAAATTATTATGTTAGAGCCTATCTCAGTGTTTTCTATAATACCACTAAGTTCGTCTAAACATGTTTGTAGGTCCCCACTACAGCCTTTTGCAGGTAAATAAACACAGAAAATATAGAATACCGCTCCTTTTTTATTCTGGATACGGATACCACATACTCTGTCATGTACACAGTCAAGCATTGGACTGACTCCGACCATGTTTTTATGCCAGATTATAGACACACCTCCCTGTCCCCTCCGCTGACCGAAAGCATCAGCATTTGATTCGTTACTTGCTCTCGCGAGATAGCAGGTATTGTCTGATACATCGTCAAAAGAGGACAACTTATTGGCGTGGAGCCAGTGTTCACAGATCAGCACTATGTCCGACCTGTCGCACAGCTCTCTTATGTAAGGTACTGACGACCTATAACCACGACAATTCCAGTTTGATATTTTGATTGTATCTTTCATGGAGGTTCAGGGTGGTCTGACTACATATCATAACATTTGTTGCAATTATCCGGGCCAAAGGATGATTACAACATTTAGAAATACTGACAAGCTTTAGTTTGAGAGTTAGACATTTGATACACTGATTTTTTGTATACAAGCGTAGGCATGAATATTCGTTAGTGTTTGCACGATAATTCCTGCTCGCATGTTCCATAAACAATCCGCGTATCATAAAGTCTTGTTTACATATGTATATTAGGAGTATACCAACTGGCGCATTTGCACCCAAAACACCCTGAGGGGGTTTATATACCATTAGACATAAATGTTCATACAGACGACATTTCGGTGCACATATCCTGCTTGTTACTTCATGCGTACATTTGGAATATGCATTGACTGCATCTGTCGATCCATGGATATTTTGTATATACGGAGATATCCCCCAGAGTGCTTTGTGTATGCATTGATCGCCGTTTGGTATAAGTCCATCGTTGTCATAAACGTATGATATGCAGCGGTGAGTTGTTAGATCACTGAAAAGACAGAAGGAGGCATTACCAAGAGTCTTCATATCATATGTAATATATAACATATAGGAGTTTGTCATTCGATTGTGTTCTATATCACGTATGGTATACATATATTCCATCAGTTCATAAATACCGTTGATGTTATTATCGGTAGGTGTATTATTCGTATGATAGATATTACAATAGGGATTATTGAATATACTGAGGAAACTTATTGATATATACAAGATGGGTATTCGTACAGAACCTTGTCCGTAGACGTGTACGTATGTGTCACTAGAAGTGGTCATGTTCATCCGGTGTATATTAGAACTGCTCGTGGAGCTTACCCGCTGTATTGCAGCTATTTTATGTTCAATGATTGGAATACCCTGAGCCATCTCATAGTGGAGCTGGCTTATGCAGTTATACACAGTGGTCCCCTGACCGGTCGGGTCAAGTAGACATAAAACGGGTTCAATATGAACATACCAGACTGAAGTGCAGGGTATGGAATTACATTTAGGTATTGGTAGGTACATATAATTATCATATTCATCATATACTGCATTGAGATAGGGAGTGAGATCTACCTGTCTCGGGACATTTATATTCATAGGTCGGTATGTATACATATTACATTGTTCAAGGTCAACGTAACTTGTTGATATAGATGGTGATGTTCCGGATCTGGGCTGGACATCGGTCTTTGTAGGATGATGCTCGGACCGTCTCATTCTATAAACTAGTATTCTGGTGTAGAAGGGTCGAGTCACACTCCAAAGCCTCTGTATAGCCCGTGTCCAGATCTTCACATCATTGACCTGAGCAGGTGTGTCGCTGCTCAGGTCACACTCCAAAGCCTCTGTATAGCCCGTGTCCAGATCTTCACATCATTGACCTGAGCAGGTGTGTCGCTGGACTGTAAAATACATAGATAACATAGATCAGCAGTAGTATATACATACAGAAACGTGCATTTGCTATGATAGTCGATATAGTAAAACGTACATGGCGACACTAGGGGTGTTAAACCCTAACCATCGGAGATTCTATATCAGGAGCTGCATATGATCACAATCAGATGTACCTGTGATAGTGTTTATCAATGCCATCTTGTGTTACAAAGAAAACACTTTGTCCCCAAAAGTTTTTGTCAATGGACAGTTCAAGTGTTTGGGTGCAAGCCCACACCCATCATTATTACTATTTATAGTTATATGAGATAATGATAACGATTGAGATAATAATAATAATAATAGTACTAACAATGATTGTAACAATGATAATGGTTATAGTAATATAGTGACATTATAGAAGATAATATCAATGGAAAATGACAATATTAATGATACATATATATATATATATATATATATATATATATATATATATATATATATATATATATATATATATATATATATATATATATATATATATATATATATATATATGGGTGCGTATGTGCAGTTGATAGTTTTAATTTAGCTATAACTGTTATTAAATTTTGAAGATGTAATTTGCAATGGGAAATGTAGAAAATAGTATCAATTTCCCCTAAAAGGTGGCCACATGTTCCACCCAGCCTGGCATTCTACTATTGCAGGAATCGAGTAAGCTCACAGTAGCTTAGCTAGAACATTATTTCTAGCTTCCTGGAGCCGATTCAAAAGAGAGAGAATGTAAACTTATTGAAAGGTGATGTTAATTTCATTACTTTCTCAAAACGCGATGAATATTTTTACCAATTAAAATGATACTTTTCATTTATAAAGCCATTTTGTGGCGCACACGATAAAGGAATAGGATCTACCACTAGTATAATTTCTCATGAATAAATACTACAGTGGAACCTGTCTACATTGAACATTCACGGGAAAAGAAAAAGTGTTCAATGTACGCAGGTGTTCAATGTATCCAGGTTCTGAGTAATTGGAGGTCGGGTGAAATAGAAACAAAATCACGGGTTATTAGAGAAACATGATCATTTCATTGCATAATCTACTCTGTCTTTACCTAACTTTCTTCATATAGTTAAAAACTGCACATGTTCAGCATTTGAAAAATATCACTTAACAAAACAGTTAATCTTATGGATCTCATTTGTCCTGGTTTTCAGTGAAAAGTTTCAAATCAGTGCAGAATGTTCAAAGTAGACAGGTTAAATGTGGCCTGCGGTAACAAATTTGGTGTTCAATGTTCAAGGTAGACAGTTGTTCAATGTATCCAGGTAGCCTCCCATTGATTTCCAATGGGAGTGTGCCGGGACATGAAAAATTGTTCAATGTACGCAGGTGTTCAATTTGACAGGTTCCACTGTATATGCATATACTGTGACCAGGCCAGGCCAACCTACTTGTGGATCCAGCGGAGACTGAAACTGACGAACTTGCGCTTTGGAGCCAGGCATGTAGAGAGAGAGAGTGAGAGTTATTAAAAAGATTCAAAACTTTTCATTGCATTTGTTTTCTCTGATGCCTGTTAGTTACTTAAATATGATGTAAACATTATATAGCGCAATTACGGTACTACTCTGGATAGCGTGATCTAAGTATAGCGGTGAACGGGAACAGCCGCAGCAAGTTCAACTAAGAATTTAATAAAGACGGGTATTTTATAATGGCGCATATGGGCAGAGCGCTATAAGCGCTATATTATTGTTCCCGCTATACTTAAGTGATTTACAGTATATGATTAGAATAAATCTTTACAACACTTACTCAATGTGTTGAATCTTGCAGCATTTTGTGTTTTGAACAAATACCTAGCAATAATAACTTACTATAAAGTTGCAGCCTTAAAACAGGAACTTAAAGTGCCAGGTCAACCTGGAATATCTTCTCCGTTAAGGCAGGGGTTTCCAAGAGTAATTATCCGCGAGCTCAGACGACCGTTCCTGGTGCAATTTTCATCAGTTGCCACTATGATATTAGCCTTGTATCAATAATAGAGTCCTCAATCAAGCAAAAAGAATGACACCATTAAGGTGATGGTATAGTTCACATATTTAACACAATCTGCATATGATGATATATTTGAGAGTGTACAGAAGACTCTACCGACCATGTAGCATGATGATTTAGCAAGCTAGCAATGCTTGTCGCGCATTTTAAAGTCTGTCGCACTCATACCGTATGGCCAAGTGGAAAACATAGGTTTCAGGTATGGTTGGGCTGGACAGTCTTAAACTGACTCTTTTATGTTTCACAGCAGCGCAGATATACTAAGAACATATTCAAGGTAGATGGACATGGCTGTTTATGTAAAATGATGTCATGAATTAAGATATGTAAAAAAGGGTAATGTTGTTGAATTAAACGTAGAATCCTACTTAATTCATATATAGGTTCAAATCTATCATTATCTAACAGTTCAATTACTTCTTTTTAAAGACCTCTATTTCAAAGAGAGGATGCACTCTCTGTTATCAACTCTTTTATCAAGAATAATGTAAATAATAATGAAACAAGAAGATCTCATTCTCTAACATGTTTATCGAATTTGCAGTTCAAGGCTCCTTAGACTGATAACATTTTTTGCGAGTTATTAACATTGGTGATTTCTCATTCCTTTAGGACTAACTATCTGTGTATGTATGTATACATTTTTATTCATGCGAAAATTGATGATATGTATATCTTAACTAGAATGTCACTCGGTGCCCACTATTAAGAATGTCTCTACACCTGGGATAACATCTAGGAACTAAAAGAACAACATTCTAAAAATGTTACAGCACAGCCTCCCCACCCCCCCCCCCCCCCCCCCCCTAGCATTTAGGGGAGTCATTTTTCTAAACCCATGCTTTCCATGTTTTGTCACCCTCATTTTTGAAATCGAGGCAAACTTTGTTATACGAGTCCCTAATTATCGTCTTATATCTCCAAGATTCGGCTCTGAAGACCATTTATTCATCACTTCTACTTCTTCTTTAACTATCACTAATAGACCTAGAGCCGTCTTGCCAATACTCATACACAAGGATCAGAGGAGTTTCATGGAATATATCTATAACTGAAAATACTAGGTTAATGATGGACATTGTACTTGCGATGTAATGCCATAATTGTTTAAGTCTTATTTTGTTGGTGGCTTATGGAAATGCATTCAACAGTTTATCCTGGCGCTTCATCTCAAAAAGTCTAGCTGCTTTCATTTTTGGACCAAACATAATCAGTTGGACGGAATATTGAGGGAAAATTCAAAATCTTGCATCAAACTAAATGGGTACTTATCGGACTATTTCCTGCTGGGGAGGGGATGCAGACATGGAGATCGAATTTCCCCTTATCTCATTATTCTTTGGGGAGAAATCCTGAGTTCAGCAGTCGGAAATGATGGAGACATTGAGGGTGTAACTATTCATTAAAAAGAGCATAATATAAGCAAATATGCGGATGAAACCTCTCTTCATAGTATAGTATAGTAAACAGTTATTGCCTGGCTTTTTAGTGGATAGGGCAGATTATCACCCAGAGAATGAATTATTTTCCGAGGGCAACGCCCGAGCGAAATAATTCCCTTCGGGGGGTGATAATCTGCGCTATACACAAACATGACAGGCAATAACTGTGTTGTTATACCGAACATTTGATAGGCCTAACAAGCGGTAAAATCTTACGAGAGCACCAGAGCTGAATTAAATGTTCAGCAGCAGCATTCATTTGATAAGCCGGCTAATGACTTTAAACTATAATTGTAATCGCCATTCCGTTGAAGAACTCTTGTTACACCTTATAAATGATTCGGCAAGCTAATAGCATAGTTATTTTAGTTTTATTAAAAGTTAGTTGTCAAACGGCCCAGCACATTTCACCCGGTCTTATTAATCAAATGCGGCCGGCCACCATAGAATAGGTTAGACTATTTACTGGCAATTATTTACCTGCTTGTACTATTATTACACTCTTTCTGGCTGATAGCGTGAACTATTAAATGACTCTTGATATAGGGTGAGGTATAACAATATGCTTTATTGACTGCACTGCAAAATAATACGATATACATCAGTATTTGTCAAAACACAGAAAACAAAAATAAGATAACGTACATACATAGGAGGTGAAAAAAAACAAGGATAAATCAAAAGAACGAACTTAGGAAAGAACAAAAAAAACAGAAATGGGATTATCATATACTGGAGAATGATATCAATAATAGAGTTGTCTTGTGCATGCTTTAATTTGGAATTTGGAATTTCGATTTTTTGTCATTTTTTCGTGACTTGCTAGTCGTAAGTGGTGGAGGAACTCGGCAAAATCCACTGCCTGACCCCAGTAGTCACTAGTAACTTTCTCACACGCCCCGGCCAGGATTCAAACCTGGGCAGTGGTGAGAGACAGTTAGAAGTCAGTGGCAACGCCGTAGACCACAAGACCATGAGGGTAGGCCCTGCTTTAAAGGCTCTTTAATGATTCAGCTGTTTCTGACCTAAAGATGACAAATGTGACAAAAATGACAAGAGTCATCAGAATTGGCAGAATATACTAAGTCTGACTGCAGGTTCTGCAGTTAGAGAGCACTGGACTAGGTGAAAAGATTTGTTTCACTTGGAATCACATTTAAAATTGATGATTCGCATATGTTCAATTATAATTTTATCATTAACTGACGTACAAAAACCTTTGAAACATATATAGGATAGGCTATTAAAATCTCCTCCAAGTAAAAAATGTCACTACACTATTCACCTAGTGGACACACGAGTGGATTGTTAGATCGGAAAATACAAGGCTCTAAAATCTGTGAATCGTCCAATTTGACATTAAAAGAAAAATCGCATACTACATGTATGTACGTGTAGTCAGTTTTCTCAGTATGAGCTACCACTACAGACAGTCCATCGTTCATATTCTCAAAGTAGGGAATCATGGCCATTCAAAAACAGGCTGTGTTTTGTACCTCTGAAAAGTACCAACCAACCCGACTATCACATGTACTAACGGCTTTAGCCAGAAAAGTCACTTAACCCTTATGCTGCCGGTGACTCATTTGGCCAGAACTGAATGATGCAAAAAAAACCTGCAAAACGACTGAAACTCTGGAACATGGGTACATATATGAGAGTAATCAGCGAGAGCTATCCAATGAATAACAATATGACAAGGTTTAGATGGGAGAGAGTAGCCTTACCATTGGAAGCGTTAAATTGCCATTTCAACCTGGAATAGCTTCTCTGATAAGGTCAGTGATTTTCAATGCAGGCCATTTAATGTGCAATATGTATGACCTTGGTATTTCGAAATAATTTTATTATCTACAATCGATTTTGAACAAACAACTTTTTTTTACAAATATCTGATTATAATGTCACCCACCTACTATACCGTGGGTAGCCGAAAAAACAGTTCCCTACAGTACAAGCTCGTGCTGGAATAGCTTACTTGATAAGGTCGGTGATTTTGCCAGACCTTGAAAAAATGCTATATTCAATAACTCATCAGCGCTGCATTCAAGTGGTATTATTATGTAAATAAAGGAAGGCATCCTCCCATTGCGGGTTACCAGGTATATAACTCAGCTCATTTTCACAGCATAGCATACAGCACGGTGAAGGGGAAAGACAGGTTTCAGCGATGGCCAGGCTTTGCGGTCTTGTACTGACTTTTTTAAGTTTCACAGCAGCACAGATAGACTTGAAACATATTCAAGGTAGGCAAACATGCTTGGTTGTGTAAATCGTCTCATGAATAGAAATGCGTGAATAATGATAAGATTGATGAATTGATGGTAGACAAACTCCTTAAAAGACGAACTTCGAATATATCATAGCGATATTATTGAGCTTTTCTCCATAATATATAAAATTGGTGATAATAAGTTTAAGTCAATTTTCATCTGAAAACTGTAATGATTTCTATTGAAGACATCTATTTTAAAAAGGGGATGCACCTTTCATTATCAAGAATAGTATTGATGGTAGACAAAAGTATTCAACCTACATTGAAAATGTAAACTCCCTAAAAGACGAACTTCAAATATATCATAGCCATAACAGCTTTTCTCCCATTTGTGTTGGTGATTATAAATTTAAGTCAATCATCATCTGAAAATGATTTCTATTGAAGACATCTATTTCAAAGAGAGGATGCACTCTTCATTATCAAGAATAGTACTAATCACAATGAGAGCGTTGGAGGTCCATTTTGCCGCCCTTAATTTCTTGACGAATAAACCGCATTGGTTGACACTAACACTCTTCTGTTGATTTTGTTTATTCTGCGTGTATTACTATTTACCAGGTATATATCCACATGAGCAACTGCTGTTGTACCTCCAATATCTTGGTCCATCCGTCTTCATCACCATTTCCTACCCTCAATTAAGAAAATCACACTATCTAGTCAAATGTTATGCTATTTGCAGTTCGAGGCTTCACAGACTTATAACATTCTTTAGAGTTTCAGTTTTAAACATTGGTGGTTTCCCATTCTATTAGGACTATGTGTGTATGTATGCATCATGCATGTTTTAGTATTCATTGATCATGTGCTTGTCTGAACTAGAAATTTATTTTGTGCCTTTGTTACGTGCCAAAGGTAGCAAGAAATACAAAGAAACAGCAGATTAACAATAGGAAAAAATCAATAACAATAATGAAATGATACACTGATCAAGCCTAATCCTATTCAAACAACCGTCACCATAATCCAGGTCAAAGATGATCACACTCAACATTATATTCTTATATTCAGTCTATCCACTTGCCAGTGAATGGCATGTCCTTGTAGAGCACATTCAGTTAACAGCTGTTGTTTACCAAGTACGCAATCATCAAAGAGTCAGCAACCTCCAATTCAACAAGACTGAATTCATCTCTGCCAGACAAATGTTCTTCACTCTGGGTAAACTTCTCTAAGTCTAACCTTTGGGCCCAAACCACATCCGTTTTATAAGCCACTCAAAGTTCCAGAAGTCTCAGAGTTCTAGAAGGTTCATAAATGTCCAGCCAATGAGCTATGACTCACTCAGTTCCAGAACACTCACAGAATAGATCATTCAACTAAACCCTGTAATTACTAAAACTCTAGAATATTCCAGAACTGCTCTGTTCAACACATGATCAAGACAAGACACTGTAATGACTAAATAGAACAACTGTCCTCAATGATAACAGAAATGACACATTCAACTGCCACCTGGGCATAACACCTCCCCTCCTACAAGGAACTAAAGTTTTAGTAATAACATTTTCTGTGGACCACTATAATATTTATGCCCTTGGCGATGTATCAGGAATAACATTATCTTTACCTTTAATATGTCTTTAATATTGTACTCCTGTAGGTACAAACTCCACCTTAACAGTCTTTGATTTTTACTTTCTTTTTCGATGATGATGAGAGGGGGTTATGATCGCTGAAGACCACAATGGGAGAGACAGAGGAAGTTATATAAACTTCAAAGTGGCCATTATAATAGCCAGACCATGCTTTTCGATAATAGAATAATTGCTTTTGACTCACTCAGTTCCTGCCACCTTGGCATAACAGCCTGCTTATAATGATATATCCATCCCTTGGAAGACAGACCAAGCAAAAGCCACACCTTATGATGTGCAATATGAACCCAAAGCAGGTTGGGCACCCTGCTCGCTTTACAAAAGAAGGAGGGTGGGGTGTGGATCTGTCTATGGATACCCTGCATCTAAGATATACCTTGATACCCATTGGATCTGAATGCTCTGCTCTTATTCTCCCCCTTTCCCATCTTTCACCTAGAATAATTGTGTGTGTGAAATATATTTAGTATCGTACAATGTATTAAATGTTTTCAGAATATAGATCACATCCGTGCATCCGCGAGTGTAAAGATGGAGCCCCACCAATGACCTGTCGATATGCATTCGTCCTGGAGTTGTACCATACTATGAGTAAGGCCTGCCACAACTGTCCCCTCAATATCACAGACTGTGCTCGACCCCACTGCGTGGCTGGAGATGGTTCGCCAAGACCGATTCTTACTGCAAACAGGATGGTACCAGGCCCTGCAATACATGTAAGCACATACATGTATTTGTGTTCGTTGTCCCATATCCTGATCACTTTGTCTCTAAAAATTGACAAATTAATGATAATGAATTACTATTGTGTTATAATCTTTTACAGCATAGTACACAGGCAAGTTGAAGTGTAATAAGAGTCTTTTTCACCGGAGAATGGGGCTTAAATGAGACCTTTCCCGGCTAAAATGGCGCAAAAGTTCTACACGTCTTACTAAGACGTGTTAGTCTTGAAATTGTATAGAGGCGTCACGGTACCTTGCAGATATGTGTGGCATATTCACATGTAAACTAAGACTTATAGTTTGGTATTGCTTATTGCACGTGGAATAAAAGGTTGGAGATTTTGATTTCTCCCTTTCCTATGCAATATATATACGAAACCTAGGATAATTAATTTTTGGTTTTCAGTTACGTCTGTTTGATAAAGAGTATGTAGTCATTTGTGATTGAGATTGCGTCTTACTACTATTATTATTAGTAATAGTAATAGCATCATCATCATTGTTTTCATTATCATCATCAATATTATTATTATAACTGTTGTTGTTGTTTTTATCGTTTTTATTATCATTATTATTACTATCATTATTATAATAATTATTATTATTATTATTATTATTGTTATTATTATTATTATTATTATTATAATTATTATTATCATTATCATTATTATTGTTATCATATCATAAGATAATACGATTTTGTTATTTTAAGTACAAAAGAAAGATACGAGATTTAAGAATTAACAAGTTTTTTAGACTTGTTGCTTTGATTGGATTTTTGGAACTTTGAATTTCAGATTTTCTTTAATTTGTGGTATTAACTAGATCTTGAATTTTTAGTAGTATTCAATATGGTTTACCTTATATCAATGTTAAAAAAGAAGTATAATCTTATTTGTTAAACATATGCAGACACTTACTTGTGGTGATACTTAATATGCCTTTACTTTACTTATAAATGTAGGTTTGTGAGGGGGACTGGGTTGAGGTTGAGGTGTCGAATCGCATGACTGGATTAGAGGGTACCTCTATACACTGGCACGGTATGCATCAACGTGGAACTCCTTATATGGACGGAGTCAGCAAACTAACTCAGTGCCCCATTACGGTGTTCTCATCATTTGAATACAAGTAAGTTTTAGCTCTGATGAAATGATAAATAGAAAAATGCAAAATAAATGCAAAGACAGTAATTATAATGTATAACTGTCTAATGTATAATAATGATCTAAAAGGGATTCTGGACACTCTGAATGTGTAAGTAGTAAGGCATGTATGTATATGTATGTATAGCTACTTATCTAGTTATCTTCGCTTTCCTGACTGCTATATGGGGGATTTCTGTATACGGGAACAAAACAGCGACTTTAAAATCCAATCCTTCCTTCCTAGACCAAGGACCTATTTGACACACAAATGAAATGTCTGAGTGGTCTAGCTAAAAGCGCCCTCTGTGGTATCACAGACCAAGATCCCATTATGTGGTCTCCCCCTCCCCCCCCCCCCCCCCCCCCCCCCCCCCCCCCCCCTTCATAGCCTTCATCCCAATCTAGGTCACTAGAGATGATCATCTCGACCCCAGCAAAAAAATGAATATATATATATATATATATATATATATATATATATATAGAGAGAGAGAGAGAGAGAGAGAGAGAGAGAGAGAGAGAGAGAGAGAGAGAGAGAGAGAGAGATGTACATGTTCAAAATATTCATGGAAGTTCTTTGGTCATGGATCAATGATTTTTTATTTCATTCTAATCTTATTTTGGTCTTGGTTAGTTTGCAAATGTCATACAAAATCATATATTCTTAACATAGTCTCAAGATATTCTCAAGATTATTCCTTAGACATTCCTAAGACATTTCTTAACAACTTCATTCCAATGTCTTAACTTCTTCTTGTCCATTTTTGAGGTACATTTTGGCCACAACCTCGAGACAAATCCAAACCCCTTCTGATTGAATTTTGAGTTTTTTTCTGAGTTCTTGTTGGAGACAAAATTAAACAATGCTTAATCTCATAGTTGTGGTCAGATTTAAGTGACGATTTTACTTTTTTAGATTCCATGCTCGTAATATTGGTACCCATTATTGGCACGCCCACAATAATCTGCAACGTGGAGATGGCTTGTATGGACCCTTGGTGGTCAGACAGCCCCCTGGCAGGGAGATACACAATGGGCTCTACGATTACGACCTTCCGGAACACACAATAATCGCTATTGACCATAGGCATAATGCATCGCTGTTTCAGCTCTACTCGGCTATTCATCGTAATGGTTATGACAACATACCTTCAACACTACTCATCAATGGTAGGTATAATGAAACCTGATCAGGAAACCCCTTGTCAATAGAGACCATCTGCCTTTGGAATCAAGATCAACACTCTTAAGTACAAGTATGTTAGAAACTTGTTATCTTTCATTTTGAAGACTTCATATTCTAAAAGAAACTAAGCTCACTTATGACATAACCTTTTCACATTCTTTCAGTGTGTTCGTTGCTGAATAGTTAGGGGGTAAAGGGGGCTGGGAAGGGTGATTTGAAATTGATACTGATAAGCCAGGAGATCAGAGTTGGCATGGGTTGGTGTGTGCTCTCATCTCGTGTGTGTGTGTGTGTGTAGGTAATGATTATGAGCCATTACTTAATCTGAATTAGAAGATCTCGGTATGATTAAATTTTGATTAAAATGTGCCCCCATCTGTGTTAAGTTCGAACCTTTTAGTCCTTAATGGAAAACTGGTTTTGGCAAATTGCGAACAAAAAGCTACCAATATTGGAATATAAACATTTATAGTCAATCTTTTTTTATTTCTGTTTAAAACATTTCAGAATCATCAATTGGATTTATCAGGCAAAATGCCAAACAAGCCAAAGTAACTTGTCATATATGAAGATGTATAGAAACATTTGAACATATTCTCTTTCCTCCTTTTTTACCAAATTCCCATCTTATAATAAGTACATCTAGCCTATACTACAAAATTGTTTGAAGTACACTTTTTTCATGCCATCACGAAAACTAGCCAAATTGTCTGTTTTACCCTACATGGCTTTTCTGGAGGATTAAGCATCTCTTAGATATGGTAGACATGTCTCACGTAGCCAATTTTATTTCTCTTATTTTTCCCAGATCTACAATATACTTAATTACTGAAATCGATATTTCATGGAAGAGGTTGGTCACCGTGGTGTCAATTTTCAAAGATTCCCCTGGACACATAGATACACAATCAGCAAAAACATACAGAAAGAGTTGCATGACATCTCATAAAACACATCATATAAACTATTTGTTACATGATCGGCTAACCCCTTTATAAATAAAAATATATATAAATATATACGTATATATATATAAATATATATATATATGTATGTATGTATATATATATATACATATATATATATATATATATATATATATATATATATATATATATATATATATATATATATATATATATATATATATATATATATATATATATATTGTTTCATTCCTTCTTCCCCCAACTGCCCGACATTACTCTGGCTGCTATTAGTAAATTGAAACGTACAAAACATATATACTAACTGCAAAGCATGCATCATCAGTTTTCTTATATTTGGCGAGGTAAGTTGATATTGTGGTTATAGTTACCTGTGTGTTAGTGCTCGAAAATTAGGTCAAGCATCTTAGGTAACCACATGAATATACGCAGGTAGAAATGCCATATGCTCTAGTTAATTCAACGTAAATAGGACCATGCAAGATACCTGAGGTGGGGATGACACCTTCAACAGTTTGAAATGATATATGAGTCTAGCTTTCTAGCGAAAATTGACCCTTACGGTACCACAGCCTGCAAAATACCCCTTTGCTACGCACTATTTCCTTGCAGAACGTGACACCAACCATGTAAGCTGTGGAAGGGCATTATACCGTGACAGAACATATCGCCAAGTCATGCAACACACACGTAACACGGCTAGAAATCACCCGGCCGAGTTTAACCCCTTGAGACTTGTCCAATAAGCCCGGCCAATAAGTCACCAAAAGGTTTATATACAACTGACCCATGCCTGCTGAGAGTTTTGCAATGATTTGCTACTTTTGCTACTGTTTACAAAGTCTTGATGCAAGCAGAGGCCATTTCAATTCTGCTTCCGTCAAATAGAAGCAACCAAATGCACTTGTGATCAACCAATCAGTAAGTAATTAGGGCTGCCCAAGAAAAATGCCTGGAGAGGGGGGGGGGGAGAGAACCCTCCAACGTTCAGAATTCTAAGCTTAGACTTTTGTCAAACAGACTTCTAACTTAGACTTTTGTCGATCGTGATCTTTATAGACTGGTTAATGCAATCCGGCCTATCTATTCGGTCTACCGCTACTTTGACCTGTATACTATATCGGCGTTCAGTATATGAGGTTTTGGTCAATGCATATGCTCTCATGTGGGCATGTTAGTGTAGATTGTAACGTTGATCAAACTCTCACACACTGATTTATAAAGATCATGCCATCTATAATAAGTGGAAGATACTACGACAGAATTCTAAGATCTTATACGGAATTCTAAGCTTAGACTTTTGTCAAACAGAATTCTAAGATCTTTCACTTTTGTCGAAAGAAGTCTAACCTTAAAATTCTTTCGGACAAAAGTCTAAGCTAAGAGACCAAAGTTTAAGCTTAGAATTCTGTTTGACAAAAGTGCAAGCTTAGAATTCTGTTGGACAAAAGTCTAAGGCTACAAATCTGTTGGACAAAAGTCTAACCTTAGAAATTTGTTGACAAAAGTGAAAGATTTCCACAAAATTATAGATGTTACAAACGGCGCTCCATAGAAATACGTCACGAGAAATTATCAACCAGAGCACAAATATATAAAAATGGATTAAGAAGAGGGGAGAAACGATTCTGAAAATTTTCAAGTATCCGAGTGGGCAATCCATTTTCAGATCTGGAGATAATTTTGTAGTTACGGCGGGAAATCAGGTAGGTAATGTGAAGCATACAATTTACTACACATGGCCTGATAAAATGACCCTTTATCATTTTCACTTATTTAATCTTCCATTTTGACGTTTTTTCCAGGCAAGGGTAAATCCCTTAGGTTCCCATACGTAGGGGAACAAAGCACCAACTATGCCTACACACCTTACGAGGTAATCAACGTCAGAAAGGGATACAAGTATAGATTGCGTATCATTGGCAATGGTGCATTCAATGCTCCCATAGCAATCTCCATAGACAAGCACCATATGACCCTGATTGCCTCCGATGGCGCCCCCTTTGAGCCTGTCACAGTGGACTACTTCACAGTGTTCTCTGGTGAGAGGTATGACTTCATTGTTGATGCCTCGCAGGAGATTGGCAACTACTGGATCAGGATGAAGTGTTTGGTAGGACCAGATAAACCGCACCAGACAGCAATCTTGAGATACAGAGGAGCTAAGGATGTGGAACCAGGAGAGCCCTCTGGCTTTGACGACATGAAAACTACTGGCAAGGTAGAACTATTGTTGTCGATATCATTATTAGAAGTGGAATTGGTAGTTGTGTTTTTACCATTATCAATAGTAGTAGTAGTAGTAGTAGTAGTAGTAGTAATTTTGAACACAAATTAGTTCCATAATTGATCTGTTCAAATCATAAACTGATATTTCACGCATTCCATCCTTTCAGAATGTAAACACATTGAACGTGCCTGCGAAAGATACTACTGTGGGTGTAGAAAAGCTTGTCTCATCACAACCTATGGCGCCAGATGATCCCATAGCCAAAGAGAAGCCCGATAAAAAGTTTTTCCTGGCATTTGACTTCAATAAAGTGGACTCGCGTATCTATAATCAGCCAAAGCTGTATCCACTGAAGTATGACGCCCCTGCAGATACAGATATGTTCCTGCCTCAAGTGAATCACATCACGTTCAGGTTGCCCTCCGCCCCTCCGCTTTCACAACCATATGATGTTCAAAAGGTGAGTAGAGCCATCTAGGTCAGTTTTTTCTAAGTGCCTTTTACGTAACAAACATATGGTATTCCAAAGATGAGTATAGCCACATATTATCTGCTCTTATGTGATTCTCGATGCTGATTGGTCAATGTATAACCATATCTAGAATGTTATATTGACAACCTTTCAACACAACTTACACAATTGGACATTGCAAAGTAAATTGTGCTATACTAATGACTATTGTATAGCTTGAAATAAGTATAGCTTATCTGAGATAGAAGTTCAACTGCAATATGATTTCATTATGTTTTGTATATGGCATTGAATGAATAAATGAGTGGTTAAAGGCTTATCGAAATACAGAGGTCATTTAGTGCCATAAAATATCATCAAAAAGTGGTCCTTTTTCATTGTTGAAGGACAATGACAAAGCATAAATATTCTAGGTGAAAGAAGAAAAAGAGGTGAGTGTATGAGCAGAGACTTCAGATCTAAAGAGGACCAAGGGATACTTTAGATGCAGGGTATCCATAGACAGATCCACAAATCCCCCTGCTTTTATAGGGCAAGCAGGGTGCCCCCCAGCTTAAAGCTCCCCGGGAGTTGCCAATTCCTATTGCACACCATGCGGCTACTTGTATATGACTACTTTACGGGTTGCACTGCAAGTTTGGAAAATCTCTGATGCATACTTATTCAAAAATAACACTCAACTCAACGTTTTCCAAGTGCAACAAAGTGATTTATCATATCAGCAGTATTACATTGTTTTCCAGTAAAAATGGTTATGTGAGTACATCGTGACTAAAATGACTCTTATGCAGTTAGATTTGTAACACGATTGGTATTGATAAACAGTAGCATGATTACAATATTGCAACATAGCTGATAGAATGCAACCAGACTGTACCTATGAGACTTAAAAGAGTTTTGAAAATGTCCAAATTTGCAAATGTTGTAGCAGACACACATATTTTAGTTTTATGTTTTACCTGTAGGGGGAGTTTTGTAACAAAGATACGATTGACGAGGAGAAGTGCAAGAAGGAGTTCTGTGAGTGTGTCCACAAGATTGATGTGAAAC
>OZ012687.1:2872046-3047046 GCA_963942565.1 Maea johnstoni | reverse complement strand
CCGAGGGCGACAATCCTCTCTCAGGAGAGTTATTCCTGGTGGAAACCCCACGGGGATGTCATATTGGTATAATGGCAATCAGAGATAGGCGATATAGGATACAGACAACATTTCAGCAAGGTTCACTGAGATATCAATACTAATGATGAGATTTTCTTTAAAGTTTCAGCTATTTTGTAGGTCATGTTTGTTTGCTGCAACTTATGGTTACTAAAAGCATACAAGCATATACAATAATACAGATATATGATTGGCAGTTTTGAGAGACTGCACAGAACAAAGTGATCTGTGACAGATACTGGTTTGATATTACACCACACAGAAGCAAAATCATTAATATCATTGCATACTTGTTGCCTCATAATTGTATTTTAATAAGGAAAATAAAATTCTAACACAATTGAATTGTTATAGTCATCCAATGCATATATAAACAGACCCATATGACATCCACTTAATATACAAGTACTCATAGACGGTATACATAAGTGTTCTATCAGTTATCTACCGTTATCGATTGCATCGGGTATTCTGTATAGGGGATTGATGCTACTTCGACTGGAATAGAGAGAATTTATCGAATCATCATTGACTTCTCAAGCACGTTTAGGGGGTGGTAGATACTATCCCACAGCCTTGCTAGCATGTATTGTTTTTATTAAATAGCATCAATGTATTAACATGCAGTTTTCCAAGTGGGGTCATTTGCTCTAATCCAATTTCCTTTGCTAACAGGATATCCAACACACTACTCTTTCCAAAGTCGGGATATACGTTTTACAGTTGCTTAAATACATGTCATTTATGATTTTCTGTATCATGGATTGTAGATACAGGTGGCGTGTGGGATTAATTGTGAATAGAGGGTCATTTTGAGATTTTACATATGCTGGAGGCTACATCCTTTTCCTTATAATCAAATTAATTGTAACTGTATAAGGAAATCACCGAGCAGAGTGAAAGATCATCTATTACAGGAGCTCCAACAGGCCTGCACACAAGTGGGGAATGCTTAGCCCTTTTTCTCCTTATCGAATTTGACAAAACGTGACTGCATCAAACATGCATTTTGGATATCAAATGTTCACGAAATTGCTTGAATTTTGGCATAGTTTTGGCTAAGGGATGTATGGATATATAGTGCATCAGTGAGCGGCATCACGGCGAGTGTGTCGACAAAGAGCACGAGTAGTGGTAAAGCAGATCGTCCTGAGATGGCTCAGCATAAACAAGGTGCTCCCTCTAAACATGATGGCCCCTCGGGTAGGGCCTCTGGTGTGAAACGGAGTCAACACGACATGGAGGACGGAGCAGCTCCGCACGCCATTGGCTGACGACCATGTCTCAGACGAGGAAATGGTTGCTATCGTCAACGGAACGAGAACTAGCCTAAAACCGTCAACGTCTAAAGCTTTGCGAACTTCTAAGAGCAGCAACCAGAAAATCACTATGAGAAAGATGTTTGATAATAATAATCTGCAACGTGAAGCGGAAACAAGATGATGGCAACATAGGTTCTTCTAAGAATAGAGGAGAAAAGAGAACAAACGATGGTCAGACTGAAACGGTATCTGATGAGCATGAAACCTATGCTACGGTGGTTAGTAAAACTCAGTCTAACCCGTTAATAACACACGCAGAAAGAGACGTAACTCTGGTTCAATTAAATGTAGTAGAACTACTAAGCAGAACGTCATGGTTAAACATTACTGTCTTAAAAGAGGTGAAGCGATAATGCATGCAAGAGCTCTTGAGCAGAAGTATGATTGCACTGGCAAAGTGCTGTGTCATTATCAACGAAGCTTATGATCAGAAACTACTCACAGGGTTTGGCCTCCTTGCTGGTCAGTACTGGATACTGGCGGGCAGTATGATCAGGCCCTCAGACTGGTGGGGCTATTAGAAACAGGGTAGCGCAGCATGATTCTATTCGTTTATGTCTTTAAAACTATGTGTTTAAAGGAAATTACACCTTCAGGCTAATATATGCTGAGAACATACTTTAGTATGTATACTTTACAGTCCCTGTTCACCTGAATACTGTTTTGCTTCCTTACCTGTGAAATTTCACTTAATTGCCACCCCCAACCAGCCATTAAGCTCAAGACCATGGGAGCCATTGTATCCCACAATGCACTGCAACTCTACATCTGACAGGCAGTCCAGGCCAGAATAGTTGCACTTCCTGTACATATTTTGATACCTCATTTGTTGCAATTGTCTGAATATAACTGAAGTTATGGAGACTAATGTTATCCCTACCCTCGTATATTGAGCCCTGAACTGACAAGATTTTGAATGTGTATAGTCATCTTTCAACCACTTGCACACCCTTCAATAGTAATTTCCTGTTCTTTGGACTACTAATCATGGGTGTGTGTTTATAATCTTGCCTAAAAATGCTATGATGTTGAAAAAATCATCAACTTGATTTTTTACCAAAAAGAATATTAGTTTATGAAAATAAAATGAAAAGCAGATTTTCACCTCTGTGACCTTTTTGACCTAATTTGACCCCAAATGACCTTTCATAATTGACCAATCAGAACGTGACCGGTCTTAAAATTTTCGGAATGGAATATTTCAAATTTTGTTTTGATACCTCATTTGTTGAAAATATATCAATATAACTGAAGTAATGATCAAAATGGTTACCCCTACCCCTATTTTTCCTCTATTTTTGCTGTCTAAGGGAAATTCAATATGGCTGCCAAGATGGCCAAAAAGCAAGCCAATGGGACACGAGTTGGCGCGGGGAACAAAAAAATTAGTAAAATTCAGCACCTCAGGATTCCAAATATGTGATTTAAAAAAATGTATCATGAGGGTGCTCGTAAGCCACCCCCCCCCCCCCCCCCCCCCTCGTTCCTCCCCTACTATATATACTATATGTACAGCACCCAGCATCACACATGAAACATTGACAACAATGTTGTGAAAATGGTGATTTGTGCTGTTTATTGGATGCTACAACAGATCTGACAGGGCAAAAGGAAAGGGAATTTCCCTTTTCTCCATTTTAAACCCAAAGATTGACCCAGAAAAGAAGGATTTAGCAGCAAGATGGCTTTTCAACATTGGGACAGAATAGACAATGAAAAACTAATCATTTAAGTGGAGCCCAAAGAGTTAGTCATGAACACTTTGAGGAATCTTGTTTTGAGGCTGAACTACAAACAAGACTTGGATTTAGGAGGTTTTAACACCCGAAACCTGGTGCAGTGCCTACAATATTCAATTTTGATCCCACACAGAGCCATATTCAACAAAGGAGAAAAGAAAGGGTCCAGAAGTGCTCAAAAAAGAAGGCAATATCTGTTACATCAAGTTGTTGGAAGACAATTTCTCTTTGAAGGGTACAATAAAATGGCTAAGAAGGGGAGAGAGATAAAAGTACACTTTACATTTGTTATGGATAAGTTTGCTTCTGCCAAACCCCTTGTTTTGCTGATTATTTATTCTATACCCTCAACATCAGAGTCATATAACTCATCATTTTGGTTGTTTGTATGGCAGATGGGAAAGGTTTGTATCAAATGACTTCCCTTAATAATAAAATCCTAATACTAGACTTGCAAACCCATCAGGGAAAGTGTTCCTTAGATTGACAGTACTTGCCAGGTCAATTGCATTACATGACTGATTGATTAGTAGTTCCCCAGATTCACTTCCTGCAATGGTGACAGCAATCAACAAACTTGCGTTGAGATGGCTGTTTCCTGAGCACCTGAAGTCCCCAGGATGTTTTCAACTCTGGGAAGTGCATGCAATTGTTGTTATCTACCCAACTTACCATTTCCTGCCTTTTAACAACTACAATGTAAATTAGTATAAATAAACAATAATTTACAATCAGTGTACTATCTGAATGTGGTCTAGATCGATGGGAAGGGTAAGTATTTTACTCTTACTTCTTAAACTTACAGAATCTAGTGAGTCCATGTAAACTCAATAAATATGTCATATGATCTTTGTCAAGTTCCTACTACTAGAAGAAACAGGAAACAATGTATTTGGGCACACTCCCAGCCTTGTAGATGCAGCTGGTGGCTACTGCAGAGGTTGTGCAACTAATCTGTCATGACCTAGCTTCAAAATGGCCACCCCCAGATACATGGCAAAACATGACTTTAAACAGCAATAAACTTCTAATGTGGATATGAGTAGTGTATACCCTAAGACACTATTTGGGCCGATGTTTTATTCATGGTGGAATTGTCCTTTAAATAGGAGTCCTTTATTAAACATCCATCCTATGATCGTCCTACAAAGTGCTTTTTCTGATGTCTATGAGTATTAATGTTCGTACAACTGTGTGACTCCTTAGGAGGAAATATCACTGGCTCCGAACCTCACTGCGAGCCTGACCATGGCGCCCTCTTTTAAGTGACAGACAAATTAACAAACGCTACGGGGATACATATTGTCATCTGTCAGTGGAGGCATCTATGGGGTGAAAGTATTACTAGGATTTGAATTCACGGCTTACATTCTCAACACGCGCGTATATCTCTAGATGCATAGACATTGGGCCATTGTTTGTCTATGTTTTGATCCAGAGTTTTTCGGAACTAGGGTTGGATGCAATGTGTCGGCAGTAGAATGGGTTTAGTAAGGGGGGGGAGGTTGACTGTAACGTGTTCGTGTTCGGCGTTCATTTACACTACAGGTCTGTAGTGTAAATGAACGCCCGCTGTAAATGAACGCCCGCTACGCGTCGCCATCGTCGCGTATTATAATATTATAATTACTTGTGACGTCATCAAAACTGTAAAATCGCTAATTTCACTGATTTAAAAAAGGTTATTTAATTTCCTAAAAGTGTATTCTTAGTACAATTAGTCCATCGAATGTATCCATGCTGTTTGACCAAAACAGAGTGGACGCTATTATACATAACTGGAAGAACCAAGTTTTCAGTAATGAAACAATCCCAGGCGTTCCACAAAGGCATTCGACGTGTTTGAAGCCGCCTATCGGCGGGTTCCGTAACCTCGCGTCAAGGTTATACAAACGCCTGTGTTTACAGGCTAAAATGCATTACTAAACTTTACATGCCATCTTGTAATGCTCAGGGGTGTCCATCCTCAGATTTCCAGTAGCGCAATTTTACAAGACCATTAGCGGAATTTGTGCAGGGTGAGGGGAGTGAAAGAAGAATGCGCACTGCAGGGTGGGGTAATTAATGCACGGTACAACCACTATAGTGACTTATAGTTCTGAAACTCTCAACACGGGGGACAATTGTATATATAAAAGGTATTAACTCATAACAAATGGCAATGTCTTTAAGTTCACTGCGCAATAGTGCTTATCTTATGTGTTGGGTTGGCGATATTGCTCTGGAAATCAATGTCTAGAATCCATGGGCGGTGTCAGTCATACCATTCGTGTATTTGTCATTCGATGGCTGTAACAATAGAACTCTATTTAGGTTAAAACAAAAGACTTTTAAAGTAGACAGGAGGGGATAGCATTCACTTGCTCTCATACTGAAGGGAATGCCTCAGAATGAAAATTTCCAGAATGTTTCTATTTAAAACCGAGTTTTAAAGGGTTATTCCCACTTCATATTTTGGTGCATACATATTAAGGAGCTTTTACTAATAATTCATGAATGTCCATAACCATAGATAGGAATCGTTCCTATCAATTCTTGCACTCATTTTATAAAACTTTATTTCATTAGTGATGCTCACTTGATAATATGGTTAAATAATGTTTAGACATGTTTGTGTCATTGATTTTGATTGAGGTATATAATAATTGATATACATTACAAATATTCACTGTGTATCATTCTGTTATGCTTCTATAGGTACCGTTAACACTTTGGTTCAAATTAAAAGCATTGCTCTGACCAGCACAAATCACTTTATTTATATAATGGGTCACATGAGCAAATAACATACACCTTGCTCACTGCCCATGGAACTTGAACCCCTCAAGGGGCATGCCTTATGGTGTGCAATAGGAGTTGGCACCTACCGGGAAACGCTAAGCTGGTGGGCACCCTGCGCACCTTATAAAAGGAGGGGGTTGTGTGGATCTGTCTATGGATATCCTGCATCTAAAATATCCCTTGGTCCTCTGTAGAACTGAAGGCTTTACTCCTACTCTACCTCTTATTCCTCTCTCCTAAAATTATTATGCTTTTTCATTGTTCTACAGCAATGACAAAGGACCACATTTTGATAATATTATGGTATTAAATTACCTATGTGTGTCGCTGTGCCTTTAGATACTCATCCATTCTTTCCCATGTAACTCGATACAGTATAGTGACAGTCAATACATACATCTTTTTAAGAAGACTTTTGTAAGCAGTACATTGTTTAAATGGCTGAGTGCCATGAAGGGCAGGACCATTGGAGTTGAGTGACTATAAAGCAGTTATAAATAAGTTGTAGAAGCAGCCACCTGTACTTAAACGAAAGGAGTGCAATTTGCTGTTGTATGGGAGCTGAGTGACTTTAAAGTAGTTATAGATAAACTGCCAAAGCAGCTACCTATTACAAAACAACTGTTGTGCAATGGACTGCTGTATAGGGGTTGAATGATTTTAAAGTAGTTATAAATAACTACCTGTACTGAAACAAAGAGAGTTCAATATACTGCTGTCTGGGAGCTGAGTGACTCTAAAGAAGTTATAGATAAGCTGCCAAACAGCTACCTATTACAAAACAACTGTTGCGCAATGGACTGCTGTATAGGAGTTGAATGATTTTAAAGTAGTTATAAATAACTACCTGTACTGAAACAAAGAGAGTTCAATGTACTGCTGTATGGAAGCTGAGTGACTTTAAAGTAGTTATAGATAAGCTGCCAAAGCAGATACCTGCTGCAAAACAACTGGTGTCCAATGGACTGTTGTGTAGGAGTTGAATGACTTTAGTTATAAATATGGTGTCGAAGCAGCTACCTGAACCAAAACATCACGACTGCAATATACTGTTGTACATGAGTAGAAAGACCTATATGTAATTGAAGATAAGTTTCAGAAGCGACCATCTGTAGCAGAACAACTGGAGTGCAATGGACTGAAAGCGTTTTTTTTACCAAATGGTCAACCCTTGCACTCACTCCCCATAATACCATTTATCATCAGCTCCACTCTGATACTAGCAGCTGATTGGTCAATTTCTTTGTTGTACTGGACTGTATTGCAGTACGAACATTGCTTTTCATTAATTGTCAATGTTATGATCCAAATACGGAGTCTTCTATGACGGCATGACCTCCAGTTTACAGGTCACAGCCTCGTTTGGGCCCTTAGCGACAGAGAAAAATGGCGGACATTACTCTCGTTTTCACTGCCGCTAGAAATTGTTTTTTGGCGTTTAAGACATGATTTGCACAGTATAGTCTGCCAACAGGGTGTATATATGGAGATAAAGATGGCAGAAAGTAATTAGGTTGGTATGTTGTATATT
This sequence comes from Maea johnstoni, assembly GCA_963942565.1. NCBI lineage: Eukaryota > Metazoa > Annelida > Polychaeta > Spionida > Magelonidae > Maea > Maea johnstoni. Next base: position 3,039,613 of record OZ012687.1, on the reverse strand, counting down.
CATATGGGATATCATTGCCGTTGGATCGGCGACAGGTCTGACGAAAATTTCCGTTGCTATATACAGTCAAACCTGACCGAGAGACCACCTCTGAACAAGGACCCCCTGTCAACAAAGACCAGAGACCGCCCTTTTTCTTCCCAAAGACCACATTTCCCCTGCAAGAAAGGACCCCTCCTGGAAATAGACATTCTCAAGTCTCTTTCTTGTCAAGAATCTTTAAACCAGATTTTCAGTAAATCATAACCATCACTTTTTTCTGAGAGGGGATGAAAGGAATACGTACCACACACACGTGCAGGGGTGGGATACGACTGTAGTTTAACCCAAGTCAAGGTGGGGACCAGTGAAAGATTTTGTGTAGTACAGTTGATAACACAGCTAAAGATGACACCTAAAAGAAGGTTTCTTAGCTTGGTAGAAAGAGTCAGAGTAATAGAGCTCAACAATAAGAACAGAAGTACTCGTAAGACAGTGCAGAATTTTGGAGTTGGTAAAACATAGGTTTAGAACATTTTGAATGGAAAAGCAGAGGTGCTGGATGAGTATGAAAACAACATTTCTAGAGTCAGGAAGCGTCTCTGCAGAATTTCAGAAAATTATGAGATAAAAGAACTGTGTCTAAACTGGTTTCAAGATGCTACTAATTGCCGAATAGCTGTCAGTGGGCCATTGATCCAGCAACATGCTTTGAAATTCGCAAAATATATGAACAATGACACTTTTAAAGCATCTAATGGATGGCTTGATTTATTTCTTAAAGAAATAAGACAGTGTTTAGAACAATGACTGGTGAGAGAGCTGATGTTGACACAAACCACTGTCGATGACTGGAAGAAAAAGCTTCTTGCGCTATGTGAGGGGTAAAAACAAAGACATTTTTCACTATGGATGAAACAATATTGTTTTTTCGTGAAACCACCAACAAAGATTTCATACCAAAGGCGAGGACTGTGCTGTTGGAGAACAATCCTGGGAGAGGATTACTCTAGCACTGACTGCCAGTATGATGGGTGAGAAAATCAAGCCTTTGGTCATTGAGGATACACAGAAACCTAACTCCAACTTGTGATTTATTTTTAAATCGATAAAGCAGTGAAAGAAAGTATGCACCCTTATGAAAATAGCATCAGTACTCAACCCTCCGAACAAAGCCCACCTGTGAACAAAGACCGTTTTTTTCTTCCCATGAGCAGTCTTTGTTCGCAAGTTTGACAGTAGTCTGTCGGACTCGAGTTCGGCAACCGCTTTTTTCATTTTCTTTGTGACAAATCGTTCGTTACATGATCATTAGTAGGCATGGAGGCAGCCATTTTGTTTAAGGTCATAGGTACAGGTTACTACATTAAAAATATCAGCATTCTACGAAATGTCATTACTGGATCTCCTCCAACATCTTCAAAGTATACCCATAAAATAGGTTTTTTATCAACTGGGTACAGTTAGAGCTGAAATATGAGTCAATGCAAATATGCTGACACATGCCATTTCAGAGTGGTCATATGCAATATTCAGGGCAAGGGTTGGGGAATTTGTTTGCAATTATGAACAAGCAATACTTCAGCTACATGATCATATGAGTTTCGGTTAAATTCATGAAACTTGAAAAAATTGGGTAATTTGTATAATAAACGAGAACAGGTCCTTGGAGGAAGAACAATCTGAGGATTCACTAACTGTTCATAGTAATTATTAGTATTTATTACTGTAATTATGGTACCAAATAAATTATTAGAAATTCAAACCATTCTACCTATACAAACAAATCATATCCTTACTCCAAAGCAGAAAATCATATTTGTATGTAGAAAATTGAGAGCTGTTTTGAACCAATTTTAAACAGCTTCAGAAATAACCATCCTTCGCATTTTCGAAACAACCTCCTTCATTCAACATTGATTTTCCAAATCATGAATTTACTACATCATGGAAACTATGCTCGGGCATGTAGTGTTTATTTCATTTTTCTGATATTTGCTCTAAGTATTTTTTCGGGCAATTAGATACTAGTAGTTATAAAACATAAAATCATCACGTGCCCAAGGATGTTTTCTGCGAAATCCATAAACATCAACTCTCTCACACCTGTGTTGAAACCAGGAGATTGTTTGCAAAAACATATGTATTTGGAATCTACATTTCTGAAATTTCAGCTTCGCTGCTATAATCTAAAATATGGTTAGAATATTGGCCTCTCCAGAATGATTATCAGGTTTCATAAAACATAGAGTTTATTGGGATCCCCCTTAATTGAACCTTGGTGTAAAAACGACTATTGATACTTTTGGTAGTGACTGTTTCTGTTTTTATATGCAAGGGTTCTGCAGTCTAAGTATAAATTGATCAATGTAAAATATATGTCAGGAGTATTATGAGTGTATACCTGGACCGTGATCAGTAAAGTTTGCGTACAGTCTCTACTTGTAACAAAAATGACATTATTAGGGATGGCATAAATGACACAAACAAATTAATCAGGCATTTAAGATAGGCATTTCTCTTGATACATCAAAGATATATTATGATGAATATGGATGTGTATCTAGGGGATATTGTAAATTAGTATACCTCACGTGAAGATTCTTGATTCTGATTGGTCAAGGGCCATGGATTAATCGTCATGATTTCCTCACTTGGTGACAGGTTGTCGTCCTTAACAGCTCAGGAATTATCACGTTAATTCACGGCATCAGCCCTGAATTAACTTGATAATCACCGCTACCGTTGAAACTAGGTCAATGCTCGATGCGCATGCGTGCATGTTAAACGTCAGCCATCGCCGGCCATCGTCTACGTGAAATCCACAAGGCTGACCGCCTCAACTTTAAAATTGTGCCTAACAGGCACCAGGCAACGGATTTTTATCAAATAAAGATAGAATTATACAAACAAATAAGGTATGGTACGAATGTGACTGGTTTTGGGGGTGTTTCATGTTATACATATGAGCGCCCATTTTTCTTGGCGCAGATGCTATTTCATAAATGCTCGGATCTCTAAGTTAGAGTCTAACTGTGATGAGGCCAATAGACAGCATTTACTAAACAACGGCCGGTACCACAGTTAGAGTTGCTCGAACTAATAAAGACAGTAAAAGTACAAACAAACAAATAAGGTTCAGTGTCTTGCTAATAAATAAGCACCTAGATTGATTAAGAGGTGGTATCAATAAATAAATAAATCGGGCGACAATCCTCTCTCAGGGGAGTTATTCCTGTTGTACACCACACAGGGATTTTATATTTGTATAATACCTAGCAGTGAAAATAGAAAGAATACGAAATATAACTTATCTTAACTGAACTTAAAAAGCTTCTCTAAAGCTAAGATGGGATTTTCTCTGATACTCATACTAATCTAGGGTTTCCTTGCAATGTGTTGAATATTACAGCACTTATATATTCGACCTTTATCTAGTTATAGTGTCGCATATAACTTACTAAAGATCTGTAGTCGCAAAACAGTCCTTTAAAGTGAAAGCTCAGCCTGGAATTGCTTCTCTGATATGTTCAGTGGCTTTTAATGCAGGGCATTTTTAAAGTGTAACATATGAAAAAAACGAACTATTCAATACAAGTGCATGCGGTGCTTGCATCTTGCGGGCAAAAGCATAGCTGTTTGGCATATAATTGATGGCAAAGAGAATCAGAACACTACCGACAATTCACATTTATCTGTCTATGGATACCCTGCATCTAAAATATCCCTTGGTCCTCTGTAGAACTGAAGGCTTTACTCCTACTCTACCTCTTTTTCCTTTCTCCTAGAATCATTATGTCTTTTCATTGTTATTCAACAATGACAAAGGACCACATTTTGGTAATATTATGGTATTAAATTACCTATGTGTGTCGTTGTGCCTTTAAATACTCATCCATTCTTTCCCATGTAACTCGATACAGTATAGTGACAGTCAATACATACATCTCTTTAAGAAGACTTTTGTAAGCAGTACATTGTTTAAATGGCTGAGTGCCATGAAGGGCAGGACCATTGGAGTTGAGTGATTTTAAAGCAGTTGTATATAAGCTGTAGAAGCAGCCACCTGTACTTAAACGAAGGGAGTGCAATTTGCTGTTGTATGGGAGTAGTTATAGATAAGCTGCCAAAGCAGCTACATATTACAAAACAACTGTTGTGCAATGGACTGCTGTATAGGAGTTGAATGATTTTAAAGTAGTTATAAATAACTACCTGTACTGAAACAAAGAGAGTTCAATGTACTGCTGTATGGGAGCTGAGTGACTCTAAAGAAGTTATAGATAAACTGCCAAAGCAGCTACCTATTACAAAACAACTGTTGTGCAATGGACTGCTGTATAGGAGTTGGATGATTTTAAAGTAGTTATGAATAACTACCTGTACTGAAACAAAGACAGTTCAATGTACTGCTGTATCGGAGCTGAGTGACGTTAACGTAGTTATAGATAAGCTGCCAAAGCAGATACCTGTTGCAAAACAACTGGTGTCCAATGGACTGTTGTGTAGGAGTTGAATGACTCTAGTTATAAATATGGTGTCGAAGCAGCTATCACGACTGCAATATACTGTTGTACAGGAGTAGAAAGACCTATATGTAGTTGTAGATAAGTTTCAGAAGCGACCACCTGTACCAGAACAACTGGAGTGCAATGGAATGAAAGCGTTTTTTTGCCAAATGGTCAACCCTTGAACTCATTCCCCATAATACCATTTATCATCAGCTCCACTCTGATACTAGCAGCTGATTGGTCAATTTCTTTGTTGTACTGGACTGTATTGCAGTACGAACATTGCTTTTCATTAATTGTCAATGTTAGGATCCAAATACGGAGTCTTCTATGACGTCATGACCTCCAGTTTACAGGTCACAGCCTCGTTTGGGCCCTTAGCGACAGAAAAAAAATGGCGGACATTACACTTTTTTTCACTGCCGCTAGAAATTGTTTTTTGGCGTTTAAGACATGATTTGCACAGTATAGTCTGCCAACAGGGTGTATATATGGAAATAAAGATGGCAGAAAGTAATTAGGTTGGTATGTTGCACATTCATATGAGAAATCATTGCCGTTGGATCGGCGTCAGGTCTGACGAAATTCTCCGTTGCTATATACAGTCAAACCTGACCGAGAGACCACCTCCGAACAAAATCCCCCCAACAGAAATTACTCTTATATTTATCGTCCCAATAGAGACCCACTGTCAACAAAGACCAGAGACCGCCCTTTTTCTTCCCAAAGACCACATTTCCCCTGCAAGAAAGGACCCCTCCTGGAAATAGACATTCTCAAGTCTCTTTCTTGTCAGGAATCTTTAAACCTGATTTTCAGTAAATCATAAACATCACTTTTTTCTGAGAGGGGATGAAAGGGATACGTACCGCACACACATGCAGGGCCGGGATACGACTGTAATTTAACCCAAGCCCAGGTGGGGACCAATGAAAGCGCAATTTAACACAAGTCAGCGAATGTTCTATTGCAATTTTGTCATCCTTTGTCTCAATGAAAAATGAGGTCACGTGCCTTTAGTTTGCTGAGAGATTTTGTGTTGTACAGTTGAGAACACAGGTAAAGATGACACCTAAAAGGTTTCTTAGCTTAGTAGAAAGAGTCAGAGTAATAGAGCTCAACAATAAGAACAGAAGTGCTCGTAAGACAGTGCAGAATTTTGGAGTTGGTAAAACATAGGTTCAGAACATTTTTAATGGAAAAGCAGAGGTGCTGGATGAGTATGAAAACAACATTTCTAGAGTCAGGAAGCGTCGCTGCAGAATTTCAGAAAATTATGAGATAAAAGAACTGTGTCTAAACTGGTTTGAAGATGCTACTAAATGCCGTATAGCTGTCAGTGGGCCATTGATCCAGCAACATGCTTTCAAATTCGCAAAAGATATGAACAATGACACTTTTAAAGCATCTTATGGCTAGCTTGATTTATTTCTTTAAGAAACAAGACAGTGTTTAGAACAATGACTGGTGTGAGAGCTGATGTTGACACAAACCACTGTCGATGACTGGAAGAAAAAGCTTCTTGCGCTATGTGAGGGCTACAAACCTGAAGACATTTTTCACTATGGATGAAACAATATTGTTTTTTCGTGAAACCACCAACAAAAGTTTCATACCAAAGGCGAGGACTGTGCTGATGGAAAACAATCCAGGGAGAGGATTACTCTAGCACTAACTGCCAGTATGATGGGTGAGAAAATCAAGCCTTTGGTCATTGAGAATACACAGAAACCTATCTCCAATTTGTGATTTATTTTTAAACAGATAAAGCAGTGAAAAAGAGTATGCACCCTTATGAAAATAGCATCAGTACTCAACCCTCCGAACAAAGCACACCTGTGAACAAAGACCGTTTTTTTCTTCCCATGAGCAGTCTTTGTTCGCAAGTTTGACTGTAGTCTGTCGGACTCGAGTTCGGCAACCGCTTTTTTCATTTTCTTTGTGACAAATCGTTCGTTACATGATCATTAGTGGGCATGGAGGCAGCCATTTTGTTTAAGGTCATAGGTACAGGTGACTACATTGAAAAATTCAGCCTTCTATGAAATGTCATTACTGGATCTCCTCCAACATCTTCAAAGTATACCCATAAAATAGGTTTTTGATCAACCGGGTACAGTTATAGCTGAAATATGAGTGGTCATATGCAATATTCAGAGCGAGGGTTAGGGAATTTGTTGTCAATTATGAACAAGCAATACCTCAGGTACATGATCATATGAGTTTTGGTTAAATTCATGAAACTTTAAAGAATTGGGTAATTTGTATAATTAACCAGAACAGGTCCTTATATATATATAAATATATATATATATATATATATATATATATATATATATATATATATATATATATATATATATATATATATATATATATATATATATATATATATATATATATATATATATATATATGTATGTATATATATATATATATATATATATATATATATATATATATATATATATATATATATATATATATATATATATATATATATATATATATATATATATATTCATTTTTCTTGGGCTATTGACCTAATTATGTTTATTTGACCTTGACATCTTGGTCATGGTCACAATGTCAGGGAAACATGCTAGTAAAGAAAAGTCTGATTTATTGCAATTTTAATAAGGGGTCATGTAGATAAATCAATACAAGTTTAGAATGCCAAAATGCGAAAAAAGGGCCATTTGGATTCTAGTTTTGCGTTTTGATCTGAATATTAGCGTGATTTGACCTTGACCTTGAGTATTTCTCTTTTAGGCACAGTAAAGTGTTGCAGAGAGCTGCTGAAAGTTACCCTTCATTTTCAACCTTAGTCCCATATTGCCTCCTATACCATGCTCTAATCAGACATAGATATTCAATTTTTGACCTAAAAGTAATAATTTCTAACAATTTTCTGCAACTTCTTATCATTCAATGTGTTGACCTGAAATTCCCCTGTTGTTAAAAACACCACAAAACAATACTGACATAATTTTTGAGGTATAAACATTAAAAAATATGGCTTTTTCATGCCATTTGGATTCTAGATTTGCGTTTTGATCTGAATATCAGCGTGATTTGACCTTGACCTTGAGTTCAAGGTCACATTGTCCAACTCACATGCTACCAATAAAAAGTCTGATTAATGACAATTCCGACGAGGTGTCATTTGTCAAGATTACTTACATAGTTTAGATTATATGTTTGATTTACCTACCCCCCACCCCATGTTTGACTCTTTTTTGGTGATTTGGCTTTTTTAACAGTATCCCTAAAGAATGTCAAATTTCTCAGCTCGCCACCAATTGCCAGCTTGTCAACATGCAGTTTTATAAATTTCAGATACAAATCAACTACTTAGACTATGAATGGTTGTGTGCCACTGCCTATTTGGGTTACTCGAAAAGGAATCAAAATACACAAATTATTTAAGATAAATCAATACCAGTTTAAAATGCCAAAAATGTGAAAAAAGTCTAATCAGACCATATTTGACCCTATTGACCTTCGAATATAGGTCAAGGTCATTTTCCAGGCTAACTTAAATATGAAGTTCAGGCAATGGGAATTCATAGGGTGCCTTAGTATTTCTCTTTTAGGCACAGTAAAGTGTTGCAGAGAGCTGCTGAAAGTTACCCTTCATTTTCAACCTTAGTCCCATATTGCCTCCTATATCATGCTCTAATCAGACATAGATATTCAATTTTTGACCTAAAAGTAATAATTTCTAACAATTTTCTGCAACTTCTTATCATTCAGTGTGTTGACCTGAAATTCTCCTGTTGTTAAAAACTCCACAAAACAATACTGACATAATTTCTGAGGTATAAACATTAAAAAAGATGGCTTTCTCATGCCAATTGGATTCTAGATTTGCGTTTTGATCTGAATATCAGCGTGATTTGACCTTGACCTTGAGTTCAAGGTCAAATTGTCCAACTCTCATGCTACCAATAAAAAGTCTGATTAATGACAATTCCGACGAGGTGTCATTTGTCAAGATTACTTACATAGTTTAGATTATATGTTTGATTTGCCTACCCCCCACCCCATGTTTGACTCTTTTTTTTGGTGATTTGGCTTTTTTAACAGTATCCCTAAAGAATGTCAAATTTCTCAGCTCGCCACCAATTGCCAGCTTGTCAACATGCAGTTTTATAAATTTCAGATACATATCAACTACTTAGACCATGAATGGTTGTGTGCCACTGCCAGTTTGGGTTACTCGAAAAATAGAGCACTTTTGGGGGTTCTGCTGCTCTACTATTAGAGGAAGAACAATCTGAGGATTCACTAACTGTTCATAGTAAATATTAGTACTTATTACTGTAGTTATGGTACCAAATGAATTATAAGAAATTCAAACCATTTTACCTATACAAACAAATCATATCCTTATTCCAAAGCAGAAAATCATACTCGTATGTAGCAAATGGAGAGCTCTGTGGAACCAATTTTGAACAGCTTTCAGAAATCACCATCCTTCACATTTTTTAAACAACCTGCTTCATTCAACATTGATTTTCCAAATCATGAATTTACTACATCATGGAAGATATTCTTGGGCATGTAGTGTTTATTTCATTTTTCTGATATTAGGTCTAAGTATTTCTTAATCGGTCTTCAAAAATAAAGAAAAACAAAATTCTACCAGGAAATATTGATAATTATCTCAACTTGCTCTTTTCGGGCGATAAGATGGTTATAAAACATAAAATCATCACATGCCCAATGATTTTTTCTGTGAACTTTATAAACACCAACTCTCTCACACCTGTGTTGAAGCCAGGAGATTGTTTGCAATAACATATGTATTTGGAATCTTCATTTCTGAAATTTCGGCTTCACTGCTATAATCTAAAATATGTTAAGAATATTGGCCTCTCTAGAATGATTATCAGATTTCATAAAACATAGAGTTTATTGGGATTTTCTTGAAAATAGACCAAGTTTTGGTCATTAATTACGTGAAAGTCTCATTTCAAGATGGAAGGTCCCGATCCCCCTTAATTGAACCTTGGTGTAAAAACGACTATTGATACTTTTGGTAGTGACAGTTTCTGTTTGTAAATGCAAAGGTTCTGCAGTCTGAGTATACATTGATCAATGTAAGATATATATCAGGAGTATTATGAGTGTATACCTGTACCGTGATCAGTAAAAATCGCGTACAGTCTCTACAAACAAAAATGTTCCTGTTCATTGTTCATTACATTATTAGGGATGGCGCAAATGACACAAACAAATTAATCAGGCATTTAAGATAGGCATTTATCTTGATACATTAAGGATATATTATGATGAATATGGATGTGTATCTAGGGGATATTCTTAAATACCTAACAGTGAAAATAGAAAGAATACGAAATATAACTTATCTTAACTTAACTTAAAAAGCTGCTCTAAAGCTAAGATGGGATTTTCTCTGATACTCATACTAGTCTAGTGTTTCCTCGCAATGTGTTGAATATTACAGCATTTATATATTCGACCTTTATCTAGTTATAGTGTCGCATATAACTTACTAAAGATCTGTAGCCGCAAAAACAGTCCTTTAAAGTTCGAGCTCAGCCTGAAATTGCTTCTCTGGTATGTTCAGTGGCTTTTAATGCAGGGCATTTTTAAAGTGCAACATATGAAAAAACGAACTATTCAATACAAGTGCATGCGGTGCTTGCATCTTGCGGGCAAAAACATAGCTGTTTGGGATATAATTGATGGCAAAGAGAATCAGAACACTACCGACAATTCACATTTATCTGTCTATGGATACCCTGCATCTAAAATATCCCTTGGTCCTCTGTGGAACTGAAGTCTTTACTCCTACTCTATCTCTTTTTCCTCTCTCCTAGAATCATTATGCCTTTTCATTGTTATTCAACAATGACAGAGGACCACATTTTGGTAATATCATGGCATTAAATGACGTATGTGTGTCGATGTGCCTTTAAAAACTCATTCATTCTTTCCCATGGAACTCGATACAGTATAGTGACAGTCAATACATTTTTTATTTTTTAATCCTTTTTATTTTCCTTCCATCCACATGTCAAAACAGTGTTATACAAATAGTGAGGTATGCAAAGTCACAGATAATACAAAGTAATATATTTATATGATACTAGTAGATGTGACAATAAATACTATGTTAAATAGGTATTTGTTAACAGTGTATACTGTTATTCAAACAAACGACCTTTTCCTTTTATGTAGTGTCTGTATTTCTCTTCAAAATAATATTTCTTGACTTCATTATTGACTTGTGCTATATGAGGTTTCTGTTCTTCCTTCATTGCATTATATATTATCTTTTTTGTTAATAGAATTATTGTATTAAAACATAAAGCATTTTCAAGGCCGCCAAGAATAAATTTTACAGTCCGAGAGGTTATAGTTTACCATACCAAGTTCTATTATCCAGTCTCTCACACCGCTCCATAGATCTCTAGATACTTGGCATTGTATTAACATGTGTTCAACAGAGTCAATACTGGAATTGCAAAAACTGCATTGATCCGAATTTTTTATGCCCATTTTAAATTATTTCTTATTTGTGTAAAATCTATGGTGCAGTGTGCGAAACTGGATATATTTCAAGTAGGTATCCTTGTATCTTGAATGGTGATAATGAAACGATTTACTCAAACAGAAACTACCAATATTCAAAACCGTTTTATCAACCCATATTTCAGCTGCATTGTCTAGTACATGACTAAATGATTCTTTCATTCGACCATATAAGCGAGACACTCCCTTGCCACTCAGATTTAACAATACTTTGAGGGAACTATTCCTAGGGAATTCTTCATTATGTAAAGGCAAATCCTGCCACTCAATGTATTTTTTTTTCTTGAAAGCAATGTGGTTATAGTCTAAAAAGTTTGTTTTTACATTAAATCTAGACATGAAGTCTTCCATAGGAATAATGACATTCATGGTACCAAGGAAGTCAGCAATGGTTGAAACTCCATGATCAAACCAATGTCGATTAATGGGTACAGAGAATGTTGGATTCAGTCAATACATACATTTGTTTTTAATTAGACTTTTGTAAGCAGTACATTATTTAAATGGCTGAGTGCCATGAAAGGCAGGGCCATTGGAGTTGAGTGACTTTAAAGCAGTCATAAACAAGCTGTAGAAGCAGCCACCTGTACTTAAACGTAGGAAGTGCTGTTGTATGGGAGCTGAGTGACTTTAAAGTAGTTATAGATAAGCTGCCAAAGCAGCTACCTGTTACAGAACAACTGGTGTCCAATGGACTGTTGTGTAGGAGTTGAATGACTTTAAAGTATAGTTATAAATCTCCGTTGCTATATACAGTCAAACCTGACCGAGAGACCACCTCCAAACAATGACCTCCTGCCAGCAAACACCGCTCAAAATCCACCCAACCGAAATTACTCTATATTTACCGTCTGAATAGAGACCCCCAGTCAACAAAGACCAGAGACCGTCCTTTTTCTTCCCAAGGACCACATTTCCCCTGCGAACGAAGACCCCTCCTTGAAATAGGCATTCTCAAGACTCTTTCTTGTCAGGAATCTTTATACCTGATTTTCAGTAAATCATAAACATCACTTTTTTCTGTGAGGGGATGAAAGGGATACGTACCACACACACATGCAGGGGTGGGATACGACTGTAATTTAACCCAAGCGCAGGTGGGGACCAGTGTAAGCGCAATTTAACACAAGCCAGCTTATATTCTATTGCAATTTTGTCATCCTTTGTCTTAATGAAAAATGAGGTCACATGCCTTTAGTTGCTGAGAGATTTTGTGTCGTACAGTTGATAACCCAGGTAAAGATGATGACACCTAAAAGAAGGTTTTCTTAGCTTGGTAGAAAGAGTCAGTGTAATAGAGCTCAACGATAAGAACAGAAGTGCTCGTAAGACAGTGCAGAACATTGGAGTTGGTAAAACCTAGGTTCGGAACATTTTGAATGGAAAAGCAGAGGTGCTGGATAAGTATACAAACAACATTTCTAGAGTCAGGAAGCGTCTGTGCAGAACTTTAGAAAATGATGAGATAAAGGAACTGTGTCTAAACTGGTTTCAAAATGCTACTAAATGCCGTATAGCTGTCAGTGGGCCATTGACCCAGCAACATGCTTTGAAATTCGCAAAATATATGAACAATGACACTTTTAAAGCATCTAATGGCTAGCTTGATTTATTTCTTAAAAGAAACAAGACAGTGTTTAGAACAATGCCTGGTGAGATAGCTGATGTTGACACAAACCACTGTCGATGACTGGAAGAAAAAGCCTCTTGCGCTATGTGAGGGGTACGAACCTGAAGGCATTTTTCACTATGGATGAAACAACATTTTTTTTCGTGAAACCACCAACAAAAGTTTCATACCAAAGGCGAGGACTGTGCTGGTGGAAAACTATCCAGGGAGAGGATTACTAGCACTAACTGCCAGTATGATGGGTGGGAAAATCAAGCGTATGGGCATTGAGAATACCCAGAAACCTACCTCCAATTTGTGATTTATTTTTAAACAGATAAAGCAGTGAAAAAAAGTATGCACCCTTGTGAAAATAGCATCAGTACTCAACCCTCCAAACAAAGCCCACCTGTGAACAAAGACCGTTTTCTTCTTTCCATGAGCAGTCTTTGTTCTCAAGTTTGACTGTAGTCTGTGGGACTCGAGTTCGGCAACCGCTTTTTTCATTTTCTTTGTGACAAATCGTTCGTTACATGATCATTAGTAGGCATGGAGGCAGCCATTGTGTTTAAGGTCATAGGTACAGGTGACTACATTGAAAAATTCAGCCTTCTATGAAATGTCATTACTGGATCTCCTCCAACATCTTCAAAGTATATACCACAAAATAGGTTTTTGATCAACTGGGTACAGTTATAGCTGAAATATGAGTCAATGCAAATATGCTGACACATGCCATTTTAGAGTGGTCATATGCAATATTCAGGGCGAGGACTGGGGAATTAGTTTGCAATTATGAACAAGCAATACCTCAGCTACATGATAACATGAGTTCTGGTTAAATTCATGAAACTTGAAAGAATTGGGTAATTTCTATAATAAACCAGAACAGGTCCTTAGAGGAAGAACAATCTGAGGATTCACTAACTGTTCATAGTAATTATTAGTATATATCACTGTCATTATGGTACCAAATAAATTATTAGAAATTCAAACCATTCTACCTATACAAACAAATCATATCCTTATTCCAGAGCAGAAAATCATATTTGTATGTAGAAAATGGAGAGCTGTGTTGAGCCAATTTTAAACAGCTTTCGGAAATCACCATCCTTCGCATTTTTGAAATAACCTGCTTCATTCAACATTGATTTTCCAAATCATGAATTTACTACATCATGGAAGATATTCTCGGGCATGTAGTGTTTATTTCATTTTTCTGATATTTGCTTTAAGTATTTCTAAATCGGTCTTCAAAAATAAAGAAAAGCAAAATCCTACAAGAAAATATTGATAATTATCTCAACTTGGTCTTTTCGGGCAATTAGATAGTTAAAAAACATAAAATCGTGCCCAAGGATGTATTCTGTGAAATTCATAAACATCAACTCTCTCACACTTGTGTTGAAGCCAGGAGATTGTTTGCAATAACATATGCATTTGGAATCTTCATTACTGAAATTTCGGCTTCACTGCTATAATCTAAAATATGTTTAGAATATTGGCCACTCCAGAATGATTGTCAGATTTCATAAAACATAGAGTTTATTGGGATTTTCTTGAAAATAGACCAGGTTTTGGTCATTATTTACGTGAAAGTCTCATTTCAAGATGGAAGGTCCCGATCCCCCTTAATTGAACCTTGGTGTAAAACGACTATTGATACTTTTGGTAGTGACAGTTTCTGTTTTATATGCAAAAGTTCTGCAGTCTGAGTATAAATTGATCAAAGTAAAATATATGTCAGGGGTATTATGAGTGTATACTTGTACCGTGATCAGTAAAAATCGCGTACAGTCTCTACAAACAAAAATGTTCCTGTTCATTGTTCATTACATTATTAGGGATGGCGCAAATGACACAAACAAATTAATCAGGCATTTAAGATAGGCATTTATCTTGATACATTAAAGATATATTATGATGAATATGGATGCAGGGGCGGATCCAGGAATTTATCATGGGGGGGCCAGGTTGAGCCCGGTGTACCACGAAATCTTACCCCCCTGGAAAATGGAATTTAGCCATCTCTCTAGGTGTGTCCATATTACCCTTGTTTCTATACATTCATATAGTAGGTGCGTGATGAAATATAACTTATCTTAACTTAACTTAAAAAGCTTCTGTAAAGCTAAGATGGGATTTTCCCTGATACTCATACTAATCTAGGTTTTCCTTGCAATGTGTTGAATATTACAGCATTTATATACTCGACCTTTATCTAGTTATAGTGTCGCATATAACTTACTAAAGATCTGTAGCCGCAAAAACAGTCCTTTAAAGTGCAAGCTCAGCCCGGAATAGCTTCTCTGATAGGTTCAGTGGCTTTTAATGCAGGGCATTTTTGATGTGCAACATATGAAAAAAACGAACTATTCAGTACGAGTGCATGCGGTGCTTGCATCTTGCGGGCAAAAGCATAGTTTGGAATATAATTGATTGAAAAAAGAATCTGAACACTACCGACAATTCACATTCAACTTGTTAGTACATTATTTTCATTTCCTAAGTTGTTGTCAAAACCATCTTAGATGCAGAAGATAATTTATGAAAAAACTCAAATGCATTAATGAGATAGATGATTCAAAATAATATAACGACAAACTATTTTCCTTGTCATTTCGAAATCATTCAATTATCAAAAAACTATTTTGAACAGATAACTTCTAGAGCTTCTTCAAGGTAAAATGTGATTAAATCTGATTCCTATGATCCTGATTACAGTTTTCCTGACAATATATTGAATATTGCAGCATTTTATAATTTTTCTATAAATATCTAATTGTAACGCCATCTCACCTACTATATTGCTTTAGCCAAAAAACATTCCCTTCGAGTGCAAGTTCAATCTGGAATAGCTTTTCTGATAAGATCAGCTATTTTTATCGCAGGGACGTAAACAACGACTATTCTCAACCACTCAAGCATTGCATTCGGTATTATCATTTAAATAAAAGAAGGCATCCTCCCATTGGGTATATAACTCAGTTCATTTTCAACAACATAGCATACCGCAACTCCACTTCACCGGGTGAAGTAGAAGAAACAGGTTTCAGCGATGGCCAGGCTTCACGGTCTCATACTGACTTTTTTAAGTGTCACGGCAGCACAGATAGACTTGAAACATATTCAAGGTAGGTAAACATGCACGGCTGTGTAAAATGGTATCATTAATTCAAATGTGTAAATAATGAGAAGATTGTTGAATTATTTGTAGACTCGTACTTACCTCACATGCAATGACAGATTCTTCATCTCAGTAACGTGCCCAGTAATAGAAGCAGAAGAAAATGAGGTTCATGATTCACATAGAGAAGAACGTAAAACAATCACCCGTGCCTTCTAAGAATGTAGATATAGAAAGGGTCTTTTGGTAGAGTAGGTTGAAAGTTAGCTATCATAAGCAACTGTACACACCCTAGAGGAATCATTACTTATGGACAGGTAAAACAACACGAAAAGCTAAGCTTTAATATGACAGCGAAGAAAGTTGTAAGTTTTGGATTTCAATAGGGTATGGAAATGTCTCGAAAACTGCTGTCGCCCCAGTGCATCAAATAACACGAATTATTTGATAAGTATAGATATATCTAGACAAATAAAAGCCACTCTTTTTATGTGAAAAGTTTTCAAAATTAAGGTAATTGTGTATGTATATTTACATGTGTGTATATGCTGTATCTGTGTGTTGCTATGTAGTTATGCCGGACTTGGTATGCGCATTTAGTTTCATAGCGATACTCCATATCAAACACATGGGCCAATGACAAATAAACGGCATGTAAGAAATAAGTAATCACAAAGGAGTGTTCAACCTATGATAGCTAATTTACCTGCTGGTGCACTCCTAAGTATTCAACCTCAACTGAAGATGCCAACTCCTTAAAAGATGAACTTCATATACATCACAGAGATATTGCCACGCGCTTCCCCTAGTTTTGTTAGTGATAATATGTTTTAGTTTATCATTATCTAAAAGGTTCAATGACCTCTATTCAAAGACCTCTCTTTAAAGGAGAGGATGCAACCTTTATTATCGAGAATGATACTAATCATAATGTGTTGGAGATCCATTGTGTTGCCCTTCTTTTAATGAGAGATAAACATCGTTCTTCTGTTGATTTTATTTATTTGGCTTGTATTAATATTTACCAGGTATAAATCCCTTTATAAATATCTTGCAAAATTAGTTCACCCGCCTTCTTTATCATTTTCTATCTTCAATTAAGAAGAGGCTATTGTCTAATCAATATTACAGGTATTTCAGTTCAGGGCTTCACAGACTAGTCTCAGTTTTGAACATTGTTGGTTGCCATTCCATTAGGACTATATGTGTATGAATGTATGTATTATTATTCATTGATCATATGCATGTCCAAACTATAATTTCACTATAGAGTTTCAGATTTTGGCACCTATGTAGTGAAAGGACTTTATACCATATGTACCAACCTTTGGTAGAATCAGAGAATTAACACTGTGTCTGGTGTTATAGTGGTGGGATTCATTTTCTCTTTCAAAATCCTGAAGGTACTCTGGAGCCTGTCCATCAATGCAGTTAAATACATGTCTTGCGGCCAGATATTTTATTCTGTTTTCAATGCTCATCCACTTAACCTCATTAAAGTCATTGGCTACCAAGTGTGTTCTGTTTGAGTAGTTTAAAACATATCTAATCATTTTATTTTGCACGACCTGAAGGCGACTTTGTGATAATTTTGGTAGACCGTGGTAACAGAAATTGCTGGCGTAGTCTATTCTCGACTGAATCATTTTCTGCAGTACTGATTTAGGAACATTTTCTTTCTGTAAAGAAATTTGCCTTATGGATGATTTTCTGAGCCATATATTTTCCTGGCATGTCTTGGTCTAGTTGACCCCCCAGGTATGTTGCAACCTCTTTCCCTCCCACTTTGATACCATTACATGAGATTATTTGAAATTCATGTTGTTTTAATTTCCTATTTGAGGCTAATAGGATAGACTCGGTCTTTCCCAGGTGGAGTGAAAGTTTTTTGTCTATCAACTACACATTTAATTTGCTAAGTTCCTCGCTGAGCTTTTGTTCAATATCAATGATGTTTTCCTCTGATCAAAAGAGCCGAATCATCAACATACAACAAAAGATCACAGTCAACAGCTGATTCCATATCGTTCATATAGATTAAAAACAATAATGATATGTGGGAGGTTTCGTTGGTGAGTTACTTTGCACCACTAATGAATAAACTTTGGAACTACTTGATTTTGTTTTTGTCTCTCTATTTGAGTTATTATGAGATAGTAATAGTTCGTGTTTAGGCAACTAAATCTATGGACTGTTGATCAGGTGACCAGCAAGAGAGGCATGGAGTCTTTGAGTCTCTGAGGCGACCTAGATTACTTGAAACAGCAAAAAAATATCGCCAACTAATTAACAATTACAATTATCATTTCCTGTTGATATGGGTCGTTGTGTCTTAATCCTTAGTGACGCGATTAACAGCTATTGTTATTGAAATTAGGCGAACTCAAGGATTCAACTGAAGTTATCCTTAATTTGGAATGCTCTTTACAGGGCCCAAGCATATAGTTTTGCTGCGTGAAGTATAGAATTTTTATCAGTCACTAGTCAGCCTCTTCTTTGACTGATTTGACTTTAAGTAGCAAATTGAGTTCACTTCCTTGGTACAGTCACCTTACGGACATACATGACAATTTAAGGGGTGAGGTGTTTCATTCTCACCAAAAGGGCGCCCCCTTCAAGGTATTTTAGACAAGTGTCCAAAAATCACAGATTTTCGTGTAGTTATTAAAGAGAAATAAAATGATTTTCAATTCAAAAAATGTGGTTCCATTGTTTTGCTGTCATTCTAGGGGGCGCTACTCTGGCAAGTTCACCTATGTGACCTCTGTATTGAGGAAAGTTGGTGAAGTTATAGAAAAATCCTCACATTCAGATTTTTCTTAAACTTGTTGAAATCGTTCTTAGGACCATATTTTTTCATAAAACAAATTAAAAACTGGGGGTCAAATGTCTCGTTTTCAAGCTAGGGTGCGCCACATTACCGACATTTCATACAGAACACATCAATATTGCATGAAGTTGGCGAAGTTATAGAAAAAATCTCCACATTCAGATTTTTCCTAAACTTGTTGAAATCGTTCTTAGGACCATCATTCTTCATAAAACAATTTTAAAACTGGGTGTCAACCGACTTGTATTTAAGCTAGGGGGCGCCACATTACCGACATTTCATACAGAACACTTCAATATTGCATGAAGTTGGCAAAGTTATAGAAAAAATCTCCGCATTCAGATTTTTCCTAAACTTGTTGAAATAGTTCTTAGGACCATATATTTTCATAAAACAAATAGGGAAATAGGGATCAGCCGTAAATGATACTGTGATACTGTGAAATTCAGGGTGAAATATTGATCAGGACACTACCACAAACTCCCCTTCAAATATTTTGTTTTAGATATTGAAGTTTTTACTGAAAGTGTCATATATCCTGATATATATTTCTAGAGGAAGAACAGCTTTGAAATGGAAATGGTGTATACAAAAGAGCGACGCTATAATGCCAAGACATATAGTGCTAGACAATCTGAACTTTTACCTAAATGAAACATGCAATCAATTGCAGTATTCATTGTGTTATACTCTGCTAGTAAAAAGTCATATGGTGAAAAGTCATATATTGGAATAAGGTGTTCGCCAATGTAATTCAAACTGTCTTTTATTTAATTTTATTTGATACAGATTCAAACACACTAAACCCAATCCGAAAAAGTGACACTCTGGGGTGTAGTGTTATGAATTCACGGTCTCAGCAGCCCCTCTATAATGGACACGTAGGGTGTCCCCATTAGAGGGGTATATATATATATATATATATATATATATATATATATATATATATATATATATATATATATATAATATATATATATATATATATATATATGTATATATATATATATATATATATATATATATATATATATATATATATATATATATATATATATAGATAGATATATATATATATATATATAAATATATATATATATATATATATAAATATATATATATATATATATATATATATATATATATATATATATATATATATATAGATAGATATATACATAGATATAGATATAGATAGATATATAGATACAGATATATGATATATATATATATATATATATATATATATATATATATATATATATATATATATATATATATATATATATATATATATATATATATACATACATATATATGTATATATATATATATATTTGTATATATATATATATATATATATATATATATATATATATATATATATATATATATATACATATATATATATATCTATATATATATATATATATATATACATATGTATATATATATGTATATATATATATATATATAAATATGTGTGTGTGTGTCCTCGTGTCTGTGCGTGTGTACGTATTACTGAGTTGTGAGATCACCTTCAAAACCAAAATGATAGTGGTCACTGAAGTATGGGTGCGTTGTAAGATCAATCTCTCAATGTATTTACAAATATCTTTCTTATTTTCAGTCTGATTAGGGTTAGGTTTATGGTTAGGTGAGGGTAATATCAGCTTAAAACACGCCCTAATAAATAAGTTAAATGGGAAAGATAAGGAACATCTTGCAAATCAGAAGTATAGGGTTGTGTGTGTGTGTGTGTGAAATATATTTCATATCATATTATTTATTACTTTTAGATTATAAATCACATCCGTGCATCCGGGAGTGTAAAGATGGAGCCCCACCAATGACCTGTCGATATGCATTCGTCCTGGAATTGTACCATAGTATGAGTAAGGCCTGCCACAACTGTCCCCTCAATATCACAGAGTGTGCTCAACCCCACTGCGTGGCTGGAGATGGTTCTCCAAGACCGATTCTTACTGCAAACAGGATGGTACCAGGCCCTGCAATACATGTAAGTAATACATGCTTATTGTATGTGGAAATTAAAGCTTGGATGTTTTGGTTTTTCCCTTTTCTATGTAATATATATTTGAAACCAAGGAAAACTTATATTACTTTTTGGATTTTAGCTAGATCTGTTTGATAGAGAGTTTGTATTCGTTTATAATATGATTGTGTCCTACCACTAACTATTATTATCATTATTATCATTTTTAGTAGTAATAGTAGTAGTAGTAGTAGTAGTAGTAGTAGTAGTAGTAGTAGTAGTAGTAGTAGTAGTAGTAGGAAGAAGAAAAACAATATTTCAAAATAATATAGTTTTGTCGTTGTGAGTAGAAAAGCATGGTGTCAGATTTAAGTATCAACAAGCTATCGTTGATAGGTTTTTGGACCTACTGCTTCGATGGGATTTTTGGTATTATCCAGTTCTTAATCTCAAATAGAATATAATACGGTTAACATAATATCAAGGCTA
This sequence comes from Maea johnstoni, assembly GCA_963942565.1. Lineage (NCBI taxonomy): Eukaryota > Metazoa > Annelida > Polychaeta > Spionida > Magelonidae > Maea > Maea johnstoni. The sequence goes on along the minus strand of OZ012687.1, from coordinate 3,018,508 downwards.
ACAAAAGAAGGGTGATCTATTTGTGAAAAGTATGCAACAGCAATGAGTTTTCTACAAACACTTACTTGTGGTGATACTTTATATTTCTTTATTTACATATAAATGTAGGTTTGTGAGGGGGACAGGATTGAGGTTGAGGTGACCAATCGCATGACTGGATTAGAGGGTACCTCTATACACTGGCACGGTATGCATCAACGTGACACTCCTTACATGGACGGAGTCAGCAAACTAACCCAGTGCCCTATTACGGTGTTCTCATCATTTGAATACAAGTATGTAGTAGCTCTGCTGAAAAGGTTTATTGTCTGAATTATTTTGTCTGACAGGTGACCATTCTGTTCCACCCTAGAACTAGAATTTCTTTGACATAAAAGTTTTTCACGAAGATATTAAATATTGAGTGTGTTGTTTATAAAGGACCATTCGATAATGTTGAACGCCTTAGAAAAGTGAAGTTTATTCAAAAGACCCATTTTCTGTTCAGACTCAAAGTAACCTATAGTGTCATAAATCATTCTTGTATTTTCACCGAAGAACCTGTTTATGAAATGAAACCTGTTTGATCCTCATTAGTTACTGTAGCTGAAGTGAATGACAGAAATATATAAATTGAGTTAAGAAGTGTAAGAGGCCTTCTGTTCTTGAGATCGTTTTTGAGTTTCTCTTGCTTTGGTAAGCAAAGCAAGTGAAGATCCAATGTTTCAGATCATCTTTAAAAAAATAAAAACTCATTAAAATAGCCATCCAGACCTGGGGCTTTGTTTCTATTTACTGTTTTTGATTAGGTTTAAAGTTAGGATGTATCAATCTTTGCTGTGAGGGAATCACCTATAGTATATGATATTGCAGGCAAGTCCTTTATGAAACTTTTAAAGTACATGTATTAGGACTCGAGTAACAATATAATCACCTGTGAAGTGTATAGAGTTTTATAAGATTTACATTCCATAGCTAAGGTGTTTTACTCTCTGTGTTGGTTTTGTCACAGGGATATTTTAGGGAAGGAATATTCTTGTTCAGAAAATTCCTTATTCTCGGTTCAAAGAATGTTTCTAGTATTTTTCCCAGTCATTTATTATTGCGACCCTGGATCTAATGATACTTATTTTCACTTTTTTTCTCTGAGACATTCCAGTTGCAGAGTTATTTCTCTAAGAAAGTCTAAGGTTTCAGTGTCAGTCACTCAATTGTTATTCTGATTGGGTTTACGTTCAATTTCCTTGACAAGATTCCTTTCTGACTCTGTTTCTTGGTTTGGAGATTCTTGGAGAATTTCATTAATTGGCCTCTTACCTGACATACGAGTGTTTCGAGAAAAGGTGTCTCTGGAATTAAAAGTTCAAAGGATTCATCATTATCCTTATCTATATAGTCAGGGTTGTTTATTGGCAATGTTTATGTTCCTTTAATCAATTTAAATGCACTTCTCACCATTTTAGAATCCTAGTTTTTAGGTAATACTAGTATGTTGTTGAATTTCCAAATTCCTCTACCACGAGTTTAGTTGATTTAAGACATGAGAGCGAGCCAATGCTATGGTCATGGTCTGAGATGTTAAATGATTTGTATCCCCCAACGCAACATTCATTGACTGACACCAGTGCAAAGGTACCAAAAGATGAACAGGAACAGGTCAAGATGCTGGTTAATAATCTAGTACAGTAAGTAGACACTGTCAAGACTGACTTAGAACATGGCTTTTGTCTTGGTTGTCAGAACAATCCTGGCAAAAACATTTAACATTTTCCAAAATGAAACGAAACAGATCAATAGATTCGAGTAATGTATGGATTCCTAAAGGTTCTCAAGCATATAAAGACTGCAAAATAGGTCACACACACACACACACACAGATATATGTATATATATATATATATATATATATATATATATAGAGAGAGAGAGAGAGAGAGAGAGAGAGAGAGAGAGAGAGAGAGAGAGAGAGAGATGTGTGTGAGTGTGTACTCGTCTGTACTTTTTTATGCGTATTCCTATGGTTGTGTTCAGATTTAAGATAAGGGTTGTACTTCTTTTAGATTTCATGCCAATAATGCTGGTACCCATTATTGGCATGCCCACAATGGTCTGCAGCGTGGAGATGGCTTGTATGGATCCCTGGTTGTAAGACAGTCCCCTAGCAGGGAGATTCACAATAGGCTCTACGATTACGACCTTCCGGAACACACAATAATTGCTACTGACTATAGGCATAATAAAACGCTGTTTCAAACTTTCTCGGCTATTCACCGTAATGGGTTTGACAACAGACCTTCAACAATTCTCATCAATGGTAGGTATGGCCAAACCTGATCAAGTTACCACTAGTCAGTAGAGACGTTTGGGATCTAGATCAACTTCTCTCTTTATGCTAGAAACTTAATATTTGTCATTTTAGAGGAAGATTTCATATTCTGAAAACGTAACTTTTCACCTTCTTTTTGTGTTCTTTGCTTTTGTGTATTTAGTTTTTATTTCGGTGGTGGTCAAAAGCTTTGTAAATTGGATATTACATTCCTCATTTTAACCGACAGTGATGTCCATACTCTGATATTTATATATATATTTGCTACTGACTATATGGTATGAACATCGACACACCTCCCCATACCCTGCAGTGTTAAAATACTTATCTATCAATAAAATATACCTTAGCCGTCTACTATGCAGAAGAAGTCCTGTTCACTAGCAGAAATACATCGGAAATAATCATTAAATAGAGTACAAATACATCGTAATATTGATATTTAAACTAATTAAGAAAGGAGTATTAGAGTGAGCTATTTATTTTCAGAATGGGGGATCATTTTGTAGGGATGGCGGCAAATCCGTGATTAAAATATATTTTATTTATCCAGCGGGAGGAATAACAAAGGGCGGCGGGTAATGTGAAACATACAATTAACTACCCGTGGCCTTATGAAATTACCCTTCATAATTTTCATTCATTTAATCTTATATTGTGACGTTTTTTTTCAGGCAAGGGCAAATCCCTTAAGTTCCCCTACGTAGGGAAACAAAGCACCAATTATGCCTACACACCTCACGAAGTTATCAACGTCAGGAAGGGATCCAAGTATCGATTGCGTATCATTGGTAATGGCGTACTCAATGCTCCCATTGTAATCTCCATAGACAAGCACCAAATGACACTAATTGCCTCAGATGGCGCCCCCTTTGAGCCGGTCACAGTGGACTACTTCACAGTGTTTTCCGGTGAGAGGTATGACTTCATCGTGGATGCCTCCCAGGAGGTTGGCAACTACTGGATCAGGATGAAGTGTTTGATAGGACGAGATAAACCACACCAGACAGCAATCTTAAGATATAGAGGAGCGAAGGAGGTAGAACCAGAAGAGCCCTCTGGCTTTGACGACATGAAAACTACTGGCAAGGTATGATTATTGTTATTGAATATTGTTATTAGTAGTGTTGATGGTAGTTATGTTTTGCCATTATCAATAGTAGTAGTAGTAGTAGTAGTAGTAGTAGTAGTAGTAGTAGTAGTAGTAGTAGTAGTAGTAGTAGTAGTAAAAGTAGAAGTAGTAGCCCTATGAAAAAGTTTGAAAACAAACTAGTTCAATAATTGATGTGTTAAAATTGTAAGCTGATATTTCACACAATCCGTTCTTTCAGAATGTAAACACATGGAATGTGCCTGCCAAGGACACTACCGTTGGTGTAGAAAAGCTGGTCTCATCACAACCGACCACGCCAAATGACCCTATAGCCAAAGAGAAGCCCGATAAAAAGTTTTTCCTGGCATTTGACTTTAATAAAGTTGACTCGCTTGTCTATAACCATCCAAAGCTTTACCCACTGAAGTATGACAAGCCTTCACGTACGAATATGTTCCTGCCTCAACTAAACCACATTACATTCAGGTTGCCCTCAGCCCCTCCCCTTTCACAACCATCGGATGTTCAAAAGGTGAGTTGAGCCATCTAGTTCAGTTTGTTCTTAATTCCTTCACGTAAGAGCCATACATGATATTCCAAATATGATATATAGCCAGGTATCACCTGCTCTTATGTGATTATCGATGCTGATTGGTCCATGGGTGTCAAACATGCAAAAATTCAGACGAGGTAGATGTAATATCAAACTGATATCATCCTTTAGCACACCGACATAATCAATATCACCTCTGTCAGCCAGTAATGTGGTCATTTGATATATTTTCTTTTCATTGAAGAGCAGCTGATAAATTTGTTATACCCTGTTAGAAAGTTTTGTAAGGCCTGCTATCCACCCTCAGTCATTTGTACTCCATTTGGCGCCACCAAGTGAAATACGAGTTCCTTTGGGTGGATATCAGGCCTGATTGATATTTAGCATGGGGAAACTTCCAACAAGTAGATTCCCTGCAGCTGTTTGTCATTAAGAGAGATATTCAAGTCGAAATGCTTTTCTGGGACCAGATTTGGTGTTCAATACATGGAGGTCATGTTCATGTGTATTCTAATGGGAGATTTTCCAAGAATGAAAAAGTGTTAAATATAGTTCCACTGTACCTTGCGTCAAGGCTGTTACTCTTTTCTCAAATCTTAGGCATTAGAATTCAACTTACAAAGCATCAATGATAAACATTTGTTACAGAATTACTGTATTTCTTGTAGGGGGAGTTTTGTAACAAAGATACGATTGACGAGGAGAAGTGCAAGAAGGAGTTCTGTGAGTGTGTCCACAAGATTGATGTGAAACTCAATGAAGTGGTGGAAGTCATTTTCGTTGACGAGGGAGTGAAAAATGAAGCAAGCCACCCTATGCATCTGCATGGCTACAGTTTCAGGGTCGTTGCAAATGAAAGGGTAAGTGATATGCCCCTGCAAAACCTCATAACCATACCCATTGGAAAATATTTTTTCGTCACATTTTCTGTTAGATAAAAATTAAGTACCTCCAAACCAATATAGAGATTTGCTTTTCGTTTTGCAATTGAGAGGGTAAGTAATATGCTCCGTTTGCTCCTGTGAAACCTTTAATTACCATGCTCATTGAAGATTCCTTTTTTTCATCCCTTTTTCTGTCAGAAAATCTAAGCTGCTCCAAGCCAATTATTGACATTGTAGATTTGGATTTTTTAATTTTTGTCACCTTTTCAGCCATATGTAGGTTAAGTTATGACTAGCCAGTTGTAAATGGTGAGGGAAACTGTAGTGTCGTGACGAAACAGCCACCTAACCCCTAGTCACTGGCAACTTACATTAAAGCCCTTAGCTGGACTCGAACACAAGCAGTGGTGAGAAAGAGCAAGCAACAGTGACAAATATATCTTTAAAGAAACTGAATCAGAAAATGTCCCGCCAACGCCTGTCTAATATGACTGAAAGTAAATTTACAGTGAAAACCTCTAAGAGATTAGGACCTTGGGGACGGCAAGAGCCCTCATATAAAGGGGGGATGTTCACATCTCAGAGGTATTTTCATAAAAATATACAAATTTGACTGTGTATACAATAGAAGGTGGTCATATTCCCTAGGTGTTCGTAACGAGTGGTTTCAATGTACACGGTTTTTGATACTTTGTTTCATAACAACAAATGCTCTCTCTCTCTCTCTCTCTCTCTCTCTCTCTCTCTCTCTCTCTCTCTCTCTCTCTCTCTCTCTCGCCCCCCCCCCCCCCCCCCTCCACCACCACCGGCCTGCAGGACCCTTAATCTAAGTTATTGGAGTTGGGGTCTTGGTATCAAGCCTAAAAAGGAATTAATCGTTCTAACTAAACTTTATTATAAAGGCAAACAGGCCTATCTCCTCTAAATATAAAATACTGATAGAGTGTGTTTTACTGCAACAAGACATCAAAAATAAGCCAGCAAACCTCTTGTGTGCTGATGGAACAATTTCTTTAATTTGCAGTTGAACACGTACACTTCTTTGGATTATGTGAAGCAGTTGGATAAGGAGGGCAAGATCAAGAGGAACCTTACCCACGGGATTCTGAAAGACACGGTGGCTGTTCCTAACGGTGGCTACACTGTAGTTCGCTTTGTTGCCAATAATCCAGGTATGGCCATAAAACTGATCATGTACAGGGAAGATGCATTCATAAAATTTGCTTCCTCGGGACATCCCTTGAAAATTTTAGCCTACCACTGCAGTTAACTTTATTGCTCAGCTGATATTTTAAGTAGAGAAATGAAAATCTCTGTGGAATGTTCAACATGTTGAAGTGACTTATCGCTTTTATTTGAATGAGGATTGTTGGTTGGATTCTGATTGACAGTTTTTCCATGTAAAGTTATATTTGTCTGTATCTCTCAGCATTTTATCTCTATGATGATAATGATAGATATACTTCTTTACTTCCAGGTGCTTGGTTCTTTCACTGTCATTTGGCATACCATGGTGAACTAGGCATGGCGTTGGTGCTGAATGTAGGTGAACCAGAGCAGCTTCCCCCAGTTCCAGCAGGGTTTCCCAAATGTGGCAACTTCAAGAACATTGGTCCACCTCCTCCTCCTGCAAGCAGAGGCGACATATATTGCGCATCAACCAAACTGCTCCTGATGCTACTCGTGGCTACCTGCATCATGGCAAAATAATCATAACCGTCAGAGATTCTACATGAACAGCTGCGTATTTACGCTACCAATTGTACCTTTAATAGTATTTAACAATACCAACTTATGGTACTAAGAAAAAGTTTTGTGTCCCAGAATTTGCGTAAGTGAACACCACTTACTACTACTACTAATGATGATAATATGAAACAATGATAACATTCAATACAATAATAATATTAATAATGATGATAATAATAATAATATCAATAATGATATTGATAATGATGATAATTGTTTTTATCTTTTCTGACCTGTGAGTACATATTTAACTTTTTCCCTGTATGTTACAATATTTTTGTATTTTCTTTCTTATACCTGTTTTTTTTCCTGTTTGAACCCTATATGTAGTATTGTTTTGCTTTAATGGCAAGAGCTGGTGCCAATATATATATATATATATATATATATATATATATATATATATATATATATATATATATATATATATATATATATATATATATATATATATATATATATATATATATATATACTGTAGAACGGGCAAAGTTCGCGAGTGCGATTATTTTGTGAATACGCGAACTAGTATCGCACTCGCGATCTTATCGCACGCGATCTATTGGGTGCTTAGTTACGCTATCCATCACTGAAGGTGATGGCCCGTCGGTCGGTGAATTTCACCCCCAAACGGTCGTGGCTGAAACGAAGAAAAATACTTGCAATAACTTCACAAAACCATTATAATATGATACATTGGTAACTTATGAATAAGTTACCAGTGTATCACATTATTATTCGCATACTTACCTGTCCGGTTTTGCAGATACCTGTACCAAGTTATGAATGTCTTACGAGAAGCAAGATGGCCGCCGTCATCGCACAAAAGACGCTATCAAGAAAGGGAGACGGGGAGATATGTGACGTCATGTGAGATGAGAGGATTGCTCTTTGGGTAGGCTCCGACTAATCGTTCCAAAACATCTTTTATTACAATCCATCCTCTTTCAAAAAGTACACAGTCTTACACGTTAAATCACATTCTTATTTCACATATCTTTATTTTTTAGACTTTTTGTCGAAAAGAGTACTTTATCGACGTACTTGTCTTTCGCTTTCGGTTTTCAAAAAAGAGCGGCGCCGAGAAAAGTAGTTCCGGATAGGCTACAGCACAAATTCTCCAAATTATCTCATAGAACGTTAAGTTCTAACTATCTTTTGGTTTAGGAATGTTAAATTAAACGGCTACGAATAACTTTTGACAAAAAAATAATCTTCTTTTTTTATAATTTGGAAAAACATAGTTCATATTATTGCGCACATCCGGGCAATTCAGAATCGAGCATGGCGGAAAATGTGTTAGAGTGACAGCGTGGATGGCTACTGAAATATCAAAGAATACTCGCAAATTACAGCTCTCAGCAACCAGAATTGTGACAAGGAAGGTTTTCGGACGAAAACCTTCCGGCATAGCATTAACCCGGACGGGTTAACTTATCAAGCAAAGACAGAGAGACTTTGTGAATTGATCGGATCACATTAACGTTGAGAGTCGCCATTTTGGACGTGCCCGCGATATCTTTGACAGCGCCCAGAACTCCGAGGACTCGGATTCTGCCACCTCTAATGAAACAGAGAAGGTTTTCGGACGAAGACCTTCTGAAATCATCACAACACGGACGGGTCATAACAAATACAACGACGGCAGGAATTTCTTCGAGAAGCCTTCCACCACCGACTGGAAATCGCCATCTTGGATGAGCCCGCTCTACCAACAACCCCAGAACCTCGTGGACTCCCGGACGGGAATCAACCTCTTACAACTCTAACACCAACGATTTCCTCGAGATACAAACGGGAAAAGGTAAGATTAATGTTAATATTTCTCCGGGGTACGCTTAACTGCGAAAACTCACATTATTGTAGTTAGTACAGTATGAGCAAAAGGCTAAGTCAACAGAAAGCAACACCAAAACCAAACATAAGACAGTTCTTATCTAAAGACTCAGATGGAATGCGCTCATTAAGATCGAACGCCATGGCAGGATCTAACGACAACTCGAATAGCGAGACAGACCCAGGTCAAAACTCCATGCTAGAAACATTGCATAAAATGGAAGCGGGTATAAACACACAACTAGTAGAGATAAGGAAAACTATGGCGGACAACATGATCGACGTGAAGAGTAACATAACTAACACAGATGCAAATGTAGAAAGGGTCTGTTTGTCAATCCAATCTCTTACAGACAATATGAAATCCTTAACCGCTAGTCAACAACACTTAGAGATTCAGAATATTAAAACATCTGATAAATTGACTAGTTTGGAAAATAGACAGGATACTCTTGAAACCGAGATTGAATATCTAAAGAAGAATGCGGAATTCCAGGATGATGAAATAACTGCCTTAAAAGCAGAAGTAGAATCCCTCAAGGAAGTTAAAACAGAGGTAGAATTCCTTCGAAAAGAGAACACACAATACAAAATAGATAAAGAGGCAATTGAACAACACCAAAGGAAATACAATTTATGGTTATACAACATAACCGACTCTGACCCTGACCTAAACTTGTGGGAAAACATTAGAATCTGGTGTTGCGATGTACTAGAAATTGAGAAAGAAACCATGCAGAAAATGAATGTGAAACACATACACAGAGTAGGCAACCCTAAAGTGAAAGACCGCCCCATAATTGTAGTTTTTCAGTCGTGGGAAGATAGACAGTTAGTTCTCAGGTCAGCTGGACAACTTTATGATTACAACCAAGTTAATGGCACCAAGTACGGTGTCAAAACTGATCTAGCTCCTCTAGCCAGAGAAAAAAGGAAAAAAATGCAGAGAGCAGTAGGTCCAATGAAAGCAGCAACTAAACTACTGGTAAGACAGAGAGATAACTCAAAAGGCCTAGTATGGTTGGAAAAGAGGAAAACTGTCACTGACAAATGGGACCCTGTTGATGAAAAGGAAATTAAACCTGAATGGATGGAACCTAAGCCAGCTGTGGCTGGTACAAAGAGCATTAGTACATAAGGAGCGCTTCTTATTGTTTTGAGGCAATAATGTTTCTACAAACATACACATAACACAGGAAGTAAAATCTTTTACACTGGTTCAGTACATTATAAGTGAATGGAGGCATTGAAGTCTCTACAATATATACACACAACACAGGAAGTAAAATCCTTTACATTATTCCAGTACATTATATTTTAAGAAAAAAAAATATTAAAAAAAAAAGAATCTACCTACATCCTAAAAAGGAGCTCTTAGTATGCATATTCAAATATTTCGAATTCTATTGCTCTTAGCATATATTCATTTTACTGTTTATTTCATGTTTCTATTACTTTTTTTTGAAAAATCATATTTTGTTGGTAAGTTTTATTGTTTAGCAACATGCACATTAATACCGTTGAATATATGCTTAGATTTGGTCTTGCTAACTCAAATAAGCTGATAACATTACACTTATTATTCCCCTGCCCTACTGTATACTTTAAGTCAACCAATTATATTTCTTTTAACTCATACATTCTTTTAGATTTTGCGGAAAATAACCTGTCAAAATTTAACATTCTTATACCACACATAACCATCCCCTCCAAAATAACACTTCCAGTACTACTGATAACAATGGTCTTTAATCTCTTTTCTAATGGATAGTATTAGGCATGTACAATTGCCACTGATTTACTAGCCACTATTACATCATTTTATTGTCTATCATCTACCTTGAAATTTTATAATTACAATTCATATACCTACAGCTAGTAAAAATAAAAAAAAAAAAGATATATACAGAATACTATTTTAGTTATTGCCTTGACTTTTTTCAACACTCCAAAATATTCCTGACTCTTCTTTACACGCTGTTAACTCTTTTTTAAAATACATTTCCTTACAGTTGTTAATGAAGAGATACATAATCTACTTTTCATTTTTTCCAAAACAGTATTCTTTTCACTCTTCAGTTTATTAAATAATGATTATATAGTTCTTATTTTCCTTTTTCATAATAAAGAATTAAAACAATATATTTCTTCAAACTTTTATGTCTGAAATAGCATTACTCTTTGACTAACCTCTACATTGAAACATTATGATTACAATTCAATTATCTACAGCCACTAAAAAAAAAAAGGGAATATACAGCCCACTGTCTTGTTTATTGCCTTGACTTTTTTCACTATTCCACAATACCCTTGCTTCTTCTCTACACATTGATAATTTTTATTTCACATTCATTTTTTCACAACTGTTAATGAAGTGATACTTAATCTACTTTCCATTATTTCCAAATAGAGTTCTTTCATCTTCCATTTTATTAAAGAATGAATATATATTTCTTTTACTCTTTCTCATAATAAAGAATTAACACAATATATTTCTTTCCAACTCCTGTGTCTGGAATAAGTTTTAATTTTTGTCCAAACATTATTTCTTTGATAACAATAAAAACAAAAAAAAAAAATAACAGAACTGAACTAAAAATAGTGTACTGAGTAACTCTTCTTATATTAAGGCAATAATTATATTACAATATTTTAGGATAATCTTTTTTGTGTTTACAACCTTGTCTTTTTGTTAAATTAAGACAATATTTATATTACAACATTTTAGAGAATCTCTTCACAAAATTTTACAAGCATGTTCTTTTGTTAATTACACTATTATTATTACAGTTATGGACTCCCCAAATGACTCAAACGCCAGTAGTGATACAACGCTGATCTGGTCTCCTAAAACCCCTCCCATGACAACAAAAAGTGAGGAAGAAGACCCTCATGAGTTCCATCATGATGTGGAGATGCCCCACTTGCAATTGCCAAATCTTCAACGACCAATAGACAACATGGACGTAGAGATGCCAACACTTCAACCAGCCACACAAAATCTACCCATAGATTTGACATCCAATCTGCTGAACCAGCCAACCGCCACTACCTCATCACTTCGGGACCATCCTGGTGATCCAATGGACCTGTCTGTCAAGACCAAACCCACTCCCAGTGAAAACCTAGAGACATTTCGGAAGGAGGATACCATAAGAAAGGAAGCTAGAGCTGTTCTTCAACTGGTTGATACCACTCTGTCAGAGCAGTGCAACCGCCTTGGTAATTTACTTGATGCTTTTAACAATGTACCTGTACCTCTTCCAATGCCATGTAACAAAACACCTGTACCAATGTCAATACCATGTAGCAATGTATCCGTACCCCCTACAGTGCCTGTAGCACATCCAATGCCATGTAACAATATACCTGTACCACTACCATGTAACACTGAACCTATACCGTCTACTGTATCAGGTAACAAGGATGTAACCCCTCCTAACCAATCATGTAACACTGTACCATCCTCATCCACATGTACTAAAGAGTCCACACTAATCAAGATAGACCTTCAAAATTGCCTCACAACCAATATCACTAGACTTAAACGGAAACTATGGCTACAGAATCTGCTACAATTGAGAGATAGCTTTGGGAAAGGTATAATGTTCTATAATGGTAAAGTAGATTGGCTATTGACTACATCATCAGAAGAAGAGTCAGTACAAGAAGCTAAATGTACATCAGATACTATTGATACACCTGCCTCACCTGACTCCCCTCCACCAGCAACTTCAGAATCCACAAAAAACAAGCCTGGTTTGGCTACTAAGAAGGATGAGTCTAAATCCATAGCTACAAAGTTAAATTTCACAGAGACCACAGTCTCTAACATCAAGTCAGAAAGCTCAAAAACCACAGACCCTAGGTCTAATTTAAACTCACAAGAACTTGTAAAATTAAATGATACTCAGGGAGAAGAAACTAACACCATAACTTCTGACTCCACAGACTCGAAAGAGTCTACAGTCAATCAACTATCTCAAGCAACCACAGACTGTTCTCAGTCTATCTTTAAGAAAGACTCAAGACAATTTAAATACAAAGTTTCTCTCCCCTCAACTTCAAAGAGAAAAAATGCTGCTGACTTTTTTGCTAGTGACCCTGACTCGTCCTTCGACTCCTCAGATCAAGATAGCTCCTTTTCACTGGAAAAAGACCAGTCTAAGAAAACTTATGATCAGGTGGGTAGAGGTATCAAGAAACTGAGGCTAGATGAAAAACAACCCCCAGAGCAAAGATGCACAAATCCTGTAACAGAACAGGAAGAACATGATGTCAACTACAAACTGCTAATGCTCAAAATGGAATCTGAGGCATGTGAGAATGAGAACATAAGTAGTAGGAAATGTAGAGTCTGCGGGGAAGTAGAACGTAACCTGAAGCGCCATACCATCTTCGAACACTTGACTGATGTCTGGTGGGGTGTGATAGGGGATGCCACCTGTTGGAGGTGTCAACAATATCACATCCTGCCAGACATCAGGTTTCTGCGACGGGTTCTACGTCCCCCAGAGAGACCTCAGAAGCCTGGTAATGAGGCACAAAGAATTCTTCTCGATCATCAAAGATGATCTGGAGTGCGTAACAGACGCAGATCTGATAGGGTTAGTGATTAGAGAAGGTATATGCAACTCCAGTGTCTCTCCATTCACATCGGCTGAGATAAATTTCATGAGAGATATTGATCGTGCAACTGGTCTGTCCACTAACCATCTTTACAGTGCCTTGTATCCTATACGCCTTACCGAATTACTCCATTGGCGAACTTTGAGTGAAATTTTCAAATTTTGCAACCTCAGAGGGGTAATATCTAGTAACTCAACTTCAATGAAACCCCTGCGTTTTGTGGACTGCTACTGCAACATTGTAGACTTATTTCGGAAACATCGCCATCAAAACTTCCTAGCAACCCTCCCTCCATTAAGGACCCAACCAACAACTGTCTACTTATACAAGGTCATCACTGACATTACTAGCCCAGAAATCCTCTTCAGTCCCTGGACTAACTTACTTCTATCAGACCCTGACATAAAAGTCTCCCTAGGTTTGCACCCCTGCCTATCAACAAAATGCCCGACTATCTACCTAAAAGAGGTAGAGAATCTGCTTACCAACTCTTCCATAGTGGCCATTGGGGGTGTTGGATTGGATGCTAGACTCAAAAACAGTATGGACATACAAGTTTCGGTATTCACGTCATTCCTTAAGATTGCGAACAGAAACAACAAAACATTGAGGCTATCCTGCACAGGTGCTCACATAACCTGCATGGAACTAATGAAGGCTCACTTAAAAGGAGACCACACCATCCATTACCTGAATTTCAGTGGTTCTATGAAAGATGCCACAGAATTTTTCCAAACATTCCCCAATGGCTATCTAGGAATAGCAAAAGGAAGCTGCACAGCAAGTCCTTACTCTCGCACCCTGGTCAAAATGACTCCACTTGACCGCTTACTCCCAGGGTCAAATGCTCCCTACTCACAACAAGGCTTGTCACTGCCAACAGAGGTTGGAGATATTATACACTTGGTTTCTGAAATTAAGGGCGTATCAGTGCAGAAAGTGGCACAACAATTCAGATTCAACACCAGTCTGTTGTATGGCATCTAGACTCCCATAGACTTTTTCAGGTTTAAAACACTTTCGAAATATATACTGCTGGACAGTTTTCATCCAAAAAAGGAAAAACTTAAAACTCTATGTTTTATTTTTACTCTTCAAAAAAAAAAAAAAAAAAATGAAGAAATTAAAAAGTAGAATACTCATTTTTGCCTTCTAACTTTAGGAAGGAAGTCGGAGTCTGCCCAGAACTCCACACAACAGACATCCTCTAGTTACATCTGTATTTGGAGGTTAAGAGAGAGGCCCTCTCGTCTGTAAATTCCCATATTTCCTGTTTGGAACAATGGGTATTGTTTTTGTGTTATATCTTTCTGTATGTAATTTTCATTTTCTTATTTTGTTTAATGTTATTTCAGTTCTTGCTGCAGGTTTGTCACTTCATGTTGAGTTCAGGTATCTTTTGACGTGACTGGTGAATCTTCGTGCTTAAACATAATATCGGCAAACATTAGAGGTCTGAGAGATAGTGGGAAAAGAGAGGATCTATGGTTAAAATTCCAAAAAACTGGTGGGGATATCATTTGTTTGCAGGAAACTCATCTTTTAGAAAGTGACTTAAACACACTGGTTAAAGAATGGAATATTGAATTTGTAATTAGTGGAAACTCATCCAATTCCCGAGGAGTAGCAATACTCATAAATAATACTTTTGAATATACAATAGACTCAATAAATAAAGACAAGGAAGGAAGATATATAATATTAAATTTAACAATAAATAATTCTATACCTTTATTACTTGTAAATATATATGGACACAATAATGACAACCCAACATGGTATGAAAACTTATTTAAAGAAATTGACAAATTCAACCAGGACTATACCATAATTGTTGGTGATTGGAATATTGCATTAACTGTTGAAGATACATATAACTACAACGCCCAGCGGAACATTAAGTCAAGACAATTTCTAAATAATCTTTTTCAAAAAAATAAATTAATTGATATATGGAGAGAACAGAATCAGAACAGTAAAAGATACACTTGGGGTACAAAAAAACCTTTTAAAAGAGCACGTCTAGATTATTTTATAATCTCCCAAGATGTATTAGCCTTTGCTCCAGATTCTAACATAAATAATGCTTATAGAAGTGACCATAATCAAATTTCACTTAAATTAAATATTAACAAACACCCAAGAGGTAAAGGTTCATGGAAATTTAACAATAAACTATTAACTAATATTGATTATATAAAATTGATAAAAACAACAATAAATCAAAATAAAAGTCTTTATTCAATTCCTATATATTCTCCGGAATTTATAAACAATGACAATGGGGAAACACTAGAATTAAAAATATCAGATAGCCTATTTTTTAATAATTTACTATGTCAGATTCGAGGAGAAACAATAAAATTTTCAAAGAACTTGTCTAGAAAGACACATAAAATAGAATCAGATTTAGTAGATAACATTACTCAACTAGAGATAGAAATAGATTGCTACAACATAGACATTAAAAATAAACTGGAAGAATTAACTAATCTTAATATTCAGCTACAATCTTTAAGAGAGGATAAATTAAAGGGTCACCAAATAAGATCTAGATATCAACACACTAAAGAATGGGAAAAGCCCTCTAAATATTTCCTAAACCTTGAAAAAAAGAACTATGTAAATAAGAATATTGCAGAGCTAAAGATAAACGAAAACTTGACTATCACTGACCCGAATAAAATTCTAAAACTCCAAAAGGAATTTTATGCAGATCTTTTTAGCACAACTAATACCACTCAGGTTTCAAATTCTAGATACTCTCACTTTCTAGATAATATATCTCACATAAGCGACTCTTCTAAAAAACTAATTAATACACCAATTTCATTAATAGAATTAGAAACAGCTATTAAAAACAGTAAAAACAATAAAGCCCCTGGCCCGGATGGTTTCTCAAATGAGTTTTTTAAATTCTTCCACCGTGAGTTAAAGTACTGGATCTTGAGATTATACCAAGAAGCAATTGCAAAAAAACATTTCACCCCATCAACCATTGAAGGTACCATAACCTGTATCCCGAAATCCGGAAAGGAAAGAAATACCCTTAAGAACTGGAGACCATTAACTCTACTAAATTCAGTCTACAAATTTTTCTCAGCTATAATATCAAACCGCATTAAACCAATATTATGCCAAATAATCGATCCAGATCAAACTGGTTTTATATCAGGTAGATTCTTGGGGGAAAATACTCGCCTATTAACTGACACATTGGAATACTGTGAATCACACTCATTAGATGGACTTTTAATAATAGTCGACTACGCCAAAGCCTTTGATACCATAGAATGGAATTTCATAGAATTTTGCCTAAATTTATTTGGCTTTGGTGACTTTATAGTTGATTCGGTTAAGCTTCTTCAAAAAAACTCTTACTCTAGAGTTGAGCAAAATGGTCACTTTTCTGAAAATATTGAACTCTCTAGAGGATGTCGCCAAGGGGACCCCATCTCTCCATATCTGTTTGTCATATGTGCCGAAGTTCTCTCTCACGTCATAAGAGAAAATCCAGATATAAAGGGAATTAAGATAGGTGATACTGAGATTAAGCTGTCTCAGTACGCTGATGACACGACTATTTTTTTAAAAGAGGACAAGAACTCCTTGAAATGTGTCATGGATGTGCTGAGATGGTTTAATAAAATGTCAGGTCTCGCAATTAATAAAGACAAAATGAAAGTTATAAAAATTGGGGGATCACGGGACAGGCGGATACCTTGGGAAGGTCAATTTGGTCTAAAATGGACACACTTTTTTGAAGTTCTAGGCATTCAATACGATGTTTTCAGATTAAACGAATTAACTGAAATTAACTTAGATCTTAAGATTGAGAAAATCAAAAAATTAATCAGAACTTGGAGCACCAGGAACCTCACCCCTTACGGTAAGGTTACCATAGTAAAATCTCTATTGTTGTCCAAAATAACACATATCCTCCTGTCCCTACCTAGTCCCGAACCTACTACAATAAAGAAGATTGAATCAATATTTTATTCCTTTATATGGAGTGGCAAACCTGCGAAATTTAGTAAACACATCTTAGAAGCTGATATTTCTGAAGGTGGTTTAAAGTTACATAACCTGAGATTGTTTGATATGTCATTGAAACTTGGATGGCTAAGAAGATACTTGACTTCTCAAGGGAAGTGGAGGGTCTTCCTGGACATGGATGACTTCCATGACATTTTTAATTATGGACCTGATTTTGTTGAAAGAATGATAGAGATAGTCCAAATACCCTTTTGGCAAGATGTCTTAAAAGGATTAAAACTATTATTTAAAAGTTCTACTTGTAATGACCTATCCTTAATATGTACTACACCCCTCTGGTATAATGATGTTTTGAGGTTACCAATAAAACCTGTCTGGTTAAAGAGGGGCATAACAACTATAAGTGACGTTCTGAATGAGAATGGGCAGATATATTCTTTGGAAACTTTCCAGGATAAGTACAATTTGACTTCTAATTTCCTAGAATATGGAGGTTTTGCAATGACAATCAAATTCTTTTTAGACAATAGAGAGAAACCGTCAGTAAATGTCGCAAAACCTACTAACTGCTTATTAAATATCATTCTTTGTAGAGACACTAAGGGTGTATCTCAGTTATATAAATCCCTTATTGGAAAACAATCTGATATTTTGCAAAAAATTTGTCAAAAATGGTTTACCAAGGGAAATATCACAATAAATCCATATGAAGTGAGAACATCCTTCCTTAGTACACACAGAATGATAGATGATGTTTACTTAAAATATACTCAATTCAGAACGTTACATTATAGATTTTTTACAAATGATGTTTTAGTTAAGTGCAGAATCAAGGATGATGCTATCTGTTCTATGTTAGGTAATGACAATGACAGTAATTTCCACATGCTTGTAGACTGTCCGAGAGTGCGAGGTTTATGGTCCAAAGTAGAAACATGGATAAGATCACTGGGTATGATTGATTACCATTTAACAGACAGGAAAAAAATTCTGGGCGATCTGGAAAACCCGCCACAAATAAACATTATCATACTGATTGCCAAAACAACAATCTATCAATCGAAATTGGACGGTAGATCACCCACTCTCTTACAGGTACAAGCAAATTTAAAACATGTCTTTAATCATGAGTATTATAATAGTATTATAAAGGACAAAAGGCTTCTTTTTGAAAGAAAATGGTCTTTATTGTTAAACTTCTTTAAATACAATACAGCTTAACAATCACAATTTTCACTCCATTTACATGCCATTTTATGGTATTATCAACCTATAATACATCCAGTACAGTACTACAATTCATCCCTGTATCTATTTTTTTTCTCTGTATTTTGTTTGATTTGTTGAAAAATTACAACAAAATAATATGTTTGTGACACCTGTTTTCTTTTTTATGCAAGAACTGAATAAAAGATTTATTGAAAAAAAATAAAAAAGAAAGGGAGACGGCACAGGCTGTTGCGATGGATTTTATTGATCAATTATCAACATACATATATTTGTGTATATTGATAATTATCAGAATAAGATATATTTAAAAAAAATAATGAAATTGTTTTAGCCGTGAATTGAATGTTTGCTAACTTCCGGCAGGGTTGAATTTGCAGTTGTCGAGTATATACAGCTATAGCGTGAAATTTACCCCTAGCCGTCCGAGGCTGGAACGAAGAGAAATGCATGCAATAACTTTACAAAATCAGTATAACATGATACATTGGTAACTTATGAATAAGTCACCAAGGTATCATATTATAATTCACATATTTACTTTACCAATATTGGGGGAACTTGTGCCAAGTTATGGCCGTAAGATGGCCACCAGATCTGTACATTTTTTATTACTGTTTGGCTCAACAGATGGCGCCGTAGAACTTGCTCGCTCGCGA
The DNA here is from genome assembly GCA_963942565.1 of Maea johnstoni. Taxonomy (NCBI): domain Eukaryota; kingdom Metazoa; phylum Annelida; class Polychaeta; order Spionida; family Magelonidae; genus Maea; species Maea johnstoni. Next base: position 2,999,577 of record OZ012687.1, on the reverse strand, counting down.
AATAAAGTACACGCGAAAAACGAAAAATCGGCTTTTTGCGAAGTTTTTGTAGCGCGATATATACCTATTCTACAGTATATACAAATGGCAATAATAATAATAATGATAATAATAATAATAATAATGATATTAATAATAACAATGATAATGATAATAAAGAAAATTACATTAACAGAAGCAGCAATTTCAATGATAACATATTGTTTGATAAGTACAGATATTTGAGCGATGATAAACAAGAACCAATGGCAATCAGAGATAGGCGATAGAGGATACAGACAACATTTCAGCAAGGTTCACTGAGAAATCAATAAAAATAATGAGATTTTCTTTAAAGTTTCAGCTATTTTGTAGGTCATGTTTATTTTCTGCAACTTGTGGTTACTAAAATCATACTAGCATATACAATACTACAGATATATGATTGGCAGTTTTGAGAGACTGCACAGAACAAAGTAATCTGTGACAGATACTGGTTTGATATCACATTACACAGAAGCAAAATCATTGATATCATTGCATACCTATTGCCTCATAATTGTATTTTAATAAGGTAAATAAAATTCTAACACCATTGAACTGTTATAGTCATCCAATGCATATATAAACAGATCCTTATGACATCCGCTTATACATGTACTCATAGACAGTATATATCAGTGATGGCACATACTATCTAACACCCTTGCTAGTGTGTTTTGTCATTTTATACGTAACATAGATATATCTACAGGAAATGTTCCGAATGGGGGTTGTATACTCCTATCTCCTTCGCTATCAGGATACCCAAAACATCACCTTTTCCCAAGTCTGGATATACTTTATACAGTTCCTTATACAGTTCCTTATACAGTATATGATTTATAGGGCACTGCATTAAGGTGGCTTGTGGGATTAATTTGGAATATAGGGTCATATTGAGATGTTACATATGTTAAAGCCTACATCCTTTCCCCCATAAAAAGATTAAATGTGAATGTTTAGGAAATCACTGGTCACAGTGAAAGACCATCTATTTATTACAGAAGCTCCCATAAGCCTACACACAAGCAGGAAATGTTTAGCCCTTTTCTCCATAGCGAATTTCATCAAAACATGGTCGCTTCAAACTTGCATTTAGGGTATCAAATGTTAACGGATTTGCTTGAAATTAGCCACAGTGGTAGCTAAGGATATTTCGGATGGAAGGGTATCACTTTATTTAAAAGCTATGGAATCTGAAATATTTGAAAACTGGACCTTTTTTCTTTTCAACAGAATAACTGAAAAAATGAATATAAAATTTGAACGGATAAATTTGAAAAACTGATATGCTTCCCTCCGTATTGATCTTTCCTCTACAATTGTGTAATGGTTTTTGGCCGATCTGTTTTATAGATTAACGCGCTGCCAAAAACCAGTCATTTACGACAATCAGAGTAGGAGAGATTTTTGTGTAGTAGAGCCATCCTGTGGTGGCTGCCGCTGATTCTAATTATAACTTACATTTAAGGGGCGGAGCCCTTCTGACCCGGTTGCGTCCAGGGGTGTGTGTGGGGTTGGGGTGAGGTGATCAGCTTTTGTCTCTAATGTTTAGTGAGATAGGCTTATTTCTTCTCAACCTGATGTGTGGTCGCGGACACCCTGTCTCCGCACAACTGTGCGTGTCTTACCAAAATATTACAACCTCAATCCAAAATTTCACCTCTCGAATTGAGTCTTTCTGGTCGAGTGATCACTCTCTCAGGAGTTACTTGCTAGTTTACCTTTCCACTCTTCTTTCTCATAATGCCACGCCCTTTCCCTTATTAGTTTCTTCTACTTTTCCCTACTGATAATATTACCCATTCGTGCTTGTCGGATCATGACATCATAAGTCCAAATTCCCAACAAGTATTGAGTATATCTCTGATCAGAATGTTTCAAGGGTTATCCAATAGACTATATTCTGGGGGAGGATCAATTCTATACGCTAGCACCACCTAAATAGGGGTGTTTTCGTTCATGGTCAGCATTATTCTGAGAACGATTATTTTTGTTACCAGTATTAGTCCAATAATATTCTTCTATACTAGGCAAGTCAAACTATGGAGATTCCAAGACTTTGGATAAAATGTCTTTTCCTTTGGCTGCTTAGTTTTTGAAGTTACGTAACAGCTCAATGTCCCTCTTTTAAGAAGCCATGACTCACCTCCAAACAGCAAAGCTGGGACCACAGCAGTCCACAACACCAGACAACATGTTCCGGCGCAGTGTAGTATTCATGAGGTCTTTCGAGATTTATAGACTTTCTCTGCCATCCGAACATGAAAATCATCTTTGACACAAGCCTTTATCACTACGTGGTTGTAGTATAACCTTTCCCACTAATGTCGATCCCGGTCTATATACCCTGTCCAAGACCCTCTCAATTTTACCTCCACTATGTGTACACATTGCCAGATCGTCTGCGTGGCCTGGCAGGGCCGTTTGTACTACAAAACTGGTACAGCACAATTTGGACTATTTAAGCTCAATGTTCAGGAAGTTTATGAATGGTACGCACTTAATTACCGAAAGAATCCAAATGTGGTAACTACAATAACATAGGGGGTACTTGTTCTGCAACCAAACCAATAGAATTCTATTGCATAGCAGTTAATGACCCTCCATCTAGTCCCTTTTATATCTGAAATCAAATCGAATCAAATCAAATCAAATCAAATCAAATCAAATCAAATCAATCTGAACTTTATTACTGCCTAACCGCCTTCTACGGTAAATATAGGAAATACAATACTATCATTTAAAGAAACATAACCATCAAATATGTTGTGAGAATTACAAAAATATAAATACACGGTTCACCCAGAATGATATGTGTGTCAGTATTATACATGGAGTCTATTTGTTTAATGTCATATCTCGGTATACAGACAGCTTAATTCAGCAGTATCATTAATTTCACTTACATCAGGAAGTGATGTGTACTCCTTCATACATACATGAACATATTTGGCACTTTCATTTCATATCCACTTTCTATCATTTGTATCTAATATTTAAGACATTATTAAGAGCTACATCTAGTTCCACAGTATTTTGGTATAACTATTATCCTAAGTTTTTCAAGACATAACTCGGAGTTGAAATGCTGTATGCAGAGACGACACCTATTAAGCATTGATCGTACTAAACTTGATGATCAAAACTAATGCAGGAAATCGACATCAAGTACCGGTCATGCAATGTTTCAAACTGTCTCTTTCATTGCAAACATTTTCTATGTTATCACGGCCCTCTGGCGTAATATCAACTAATGAATGACTATGCTAAGTAATACACACATAAAACATAGTAATGACGATTCGTCACATTCGTCGAATGTGATGTTGGATATAACCACATTGATATATGAATATTCTTCCCATCACCACAACTACTACTACTACTACCATTGTATGACAGTTATAACTACAATAACCATAGTAATATATGATATGATAATGATATACCGGTAATAGCGATAATTATTTGTAAGACATAATTCCTACAGCCATAAAAATGAAAAAACTACATTGTATGTATGGACATTCCCTGAGAGCTGTTAGACGTCGAGTGATACCTGTGGGCTTCTTACAGACATCTTGCCGTACAATCTTGCCGTACACCATTTTACACCCGACCCCTCCCCCCCCCCCCCCCCCCCCCCCCCCCCCCCCGCCCATCATGAATTGCGATAAGCACAAAGAGTTTAAAGTTCAAGGTTATTGCATTCATCAGATTCTGTGCGACTTTTCTGACTAAAAGTCACGAGTTACACACCTAAATTCAACTAAATTGATTACTGTCATCTGAGCTTCCAGATATATACCATGTTGGCAGATTGTAATACGCATATAGTGTTTTAAGACCTAAAAACGACTGTTGTGCTGTGCTAAAGCCAACTAAAGTGCCATTTGTTGGGGGAGAATGTAGTTAAAAGTTACCATGACATTTTTTACCACCAAGATAATATTATAATATAGATTGATATAGATGTAAAATAGTAGTGGATGTGTCTGCGGTTATTCACGCAAATCATATTCATCTTTTATTGTCTTTGCCTGAGGCACATTAACTGACAACCTGCTGTGAATAGACCACTGCATCGTGCAGGGTCACGTATATACTGTCCCGGCCGGCCTCATCACAGTAACCAGACTTATCCAAAACCTCCAAGACCCACTGATTACAGTTTGCAAGTAATAACAAAACATTAACCTCCTTGTAATCCTCAAAGATTTGCCGCAAAGTGTTCACACCGACAGAGTCCATGTAGGACACACAACTGCAGTCCAAAATAATGGTGTGAACTTTAATCTCATTTCCGTCTGATACCAGTTCGTTTCCAATGTGAATGTTTCCGAGTCCCGGTACCTGGCAGGGCTGTTCCATCATATCACCATCACCATGAGATTGTCCTACATTATGGAACTCATCATTGCAATTAAAGACTGAGTTCACGTACACTGCATCAGTATGAGCAGGTGGGCTTACTTTGTCATCATTCAGTTGCACCTGTTCTCTACATTCATTTGGATTCAGCACTTTTAAGTACATTTCCCTTTTCAATAATTCTGCATTGCCAAAGAACAATGGAGAATAAAATTTGAAAATTCTAACTCCAACTACGTCTCTGAGATTGGTATATGTCTCATTGGGTTGGTATATATCTGTAATATTTACTCTGCCTAAAATGTTTGATTTTGGAACTTGGATTTTAGCCAATACGGTTAGCACAGAAAACCCAATACCAACGCCTAGGCCATAGTCTATGTCCAGGACAATGACTGCTAGAAAAGTAGTCAGCCAAATTGAGTAGTCGACTTTGGAAATTGGCCAAAGACGTCTTAGATCATAAACATTTGAAAACATAGGCAGCACAGCAAATGTGATAATTGTTCCTAAGATGCAATTTGGTAAGGGCTGTAACAGGTAGCCTATAACTAGAATATCTATCAGTAGTACAATGACCATATAGACACTTGCTACCTGCGTCTTCCCACCTGAAGAGTCTTGGAGCAGGGATCTTGGAAGGGATCCACAGCCTGCAAATCCAGTAAAGAAGGCAGAAACTGTATTGCATAATCCTAATGCAAAGAGCTCTTGGTTAGGGTTGATTTCATACCTGTACTTCTTGGTGAAGACCTTTGCTGTTGAGATTGCTATCCCATAGCCCACAATGGCCATGATTACTGCATCGATGATGTAGTTAGAGAGGTTCCATAGAGGGGGCACCACTGGTGCAGGAATACCAAGTGGCAGGGGGCCAACAGTTTGAACGCCATACTCTTCCTCTAAGTGACAATAATGGGAAAGCAGCGTGGCAATTATGATGACAATCAGTTCAATAGGTATTGGTATCAGCAGTTTGGACTTAAAACGTTCATTTATGAAGGAACGTGTCAAAATCAAGCTGGTAAGGCTTATAACAGAGGTAATGAGAGTGCCAATATTAACGTTGGTTATATTACTGAATATGTAGGCCCATATGTAAAACAGCTTGAAGGGTCCGATGAATAACTTCACATTCATGCCAAGCATGACTTTCATTTGACTTGTGATGATGTGTACAGCCACTCCTGTCGTAAACCCCCCTACAAAGGGCTGAGACATATACAGGCTCAGGAAATCAAGATGGAGGAGGCTCATGCCAAGCTGGATTATTCCACACAGCAGGCTGAGAGATGTGGCAAGGCCAACTTTTATCGCTTCCTCTTCTGCTCTGCCTGGTGTACCAGGTGACGAACTGTTACTCTGATTCCAACTGGTGCCCCCAGGTGGTGCCACTGCAAGGGAGGAACTGTATTCTCTCTCCACCACGTCTCCTATCATGATGCTTAGGAGAGGCATCACACCTGCCGACAGGTGCCTGGAGGTCCCGAAGAAAAAGTAGGTCACAACATGGAAGAGGGATGTGTAAATTCCATATATGGGCGGAACTTTGGAGAGCAGAGCCATCCCCATGCCAAGGAGAACACGAACGACGCCTACAGTCAAGCCAGCTATTATATCCCCTCCAATGTAGGCTCTTTTGTAACTCCTCACAACGTTGATAAATGGTAGACGATTCAAGAGACAATTGCCAAAACATTCCTTAGTGCAGATTAATTGGGATGTGAGTTTTTGCTTTGCCGTTGCTGCCCAAGGCTTTGAGACATCTTTCTTTAAGGCTTCAGCCTCCTCAAAGTTCTTGAGAGTGTACACTGCTCGCTCAACAGTAATCTTCCTTTCAAAAGTTGGTGGCATCTTGACTTCCCTTAGCCTGTCTGTACAATCTGAAATATATACGAACAATAATCATCATATTCAAAACGCAAAATAGCTGAAACCATGTAGATTTTTAAGCAAGAAAAACATAACCTTCCATAGTAATAGCCACTTAGATCTGAGAAATGGATTTGATATACGACGGTTGGCCAAATTGAAGTTTTAAACTCTGAATGTGAATTAAGCATACACCCATCATATTTATTCAATACAATAAAACCTCTCACTGTTGGGAATTTTGAATTTGGAAAATCAGAAATGGAAAATGTTAGGTCAAAGGCACCAACATTCACCACCTTTTGGATTATAAGGTAGCCATTTTACATCTAAATATTCTAACACGTTTACCTTATTCTTTGAATTATATTGCTTCCTTTATTGTTGTTTTTTCGCCGAGTAATATAATTAAACTGTCCTCTATCTCTTTCTATCGATATAATTTCTCTCATCTCTTTTATTTGTAACTTTTACCTTTCGTTATTTTATGTTTTTTATGTTTTTGTTCTGTAAGAAATTATTGCATATTGTATGATTTTGTACTCACGTTAAGTCAATAAAGGATGCTAATAACAATGCTATTCACCACCTTTTGGATTATAAGAAATTTATAAAAATTCAGACACGTAAACCTTATTTTTTTCTATATCATATTGCTTCATTTATTGTCTTTTCATAAACATGTATGTACTTTATACGGTCTTGAAATTGATAATGGCTTTAGTCAACATAACGTTTGCTTAGGTAATCTACGATACCACCAATAGAGGGCAGGTGCATCAACCCAATGGATGTCCAACAGGACAAACGTTCAAACGACCCGAAGAAAGGTGAGCCGAAAAAGTGTTGTCACGCCCAAATTGTAGATATTGTCCTAAATTAGTTAAAGCAGGATTCATAAAAAGGCCCATTACAGGGAGAAAATATAACACAATTCGTAATTGTGATTGTGAAACCAATAATATCATTCATTGCATCTCATGCAGTCGTTGATATAAACAATATATGGGACATACAAAAAGAACTCTAAGAGAGAGAATGTGTGAACGCTTTATATTTATTTCTCAAAATAACAATACCCATAGTGTGGGTAGACATTTCAATGCGGATGACCACCGTGGTCTATCTGACTTACAGCTTTATGTGTTACAATTTGGTATGACAGATCCGGACTCTTTGGCCATCAGATTGATTTTGGAATTAATGTGGATCCACAGGTTGAGGTCCACCAACCCCCTGGGTCTCAATGTTTTCGATTAAGGAAATGATGATGCCACTTCTCTCACTATAATGTGGTCATGTATATATATAAAATAAGAATACATGTGAACTCGGGCAAAGGACAGTCAAGTGGAGACATACAGCATGGGCATAGACGACTCGCGGAGCAAAAGTCTCATGGTATTACAAGCTGAAAATAGACGAAATAGAGAAAGGCTTGAGAAACTATTGTAATGGGAGTTTTAAGGAGCACGAGACTTCTGTCTTTAAAATGAGATTTCCATGTCAATATTGATCAATAATTTGGCCTATGTACAATAAAATCTCAATAGGCTGTCTGTTTTTATGGAAACTGAGACTCGAGAGCTCAAATATCATACACTTATTTTGTGATATCTTTACAATTTCCTGGGGGTGGGGTTTAAAGACAGAAATATGAATTGCTTTTACCTATCTTTTTCCAAACAACGCACTGGCTTCAATAAAAGTTCCACAAATGTGATATTCATATATCGCATGCCAGACATCCTTACAAAGGTTTTCTTCAATTTTCTGCTCCTTAAGAGATGCATAGTAAGTTCAGGTTGTGATCAGTACTTTTCAATGTATGTGTGTATGTTTATTGACAATAAAGCAAGTTTATGAAATCATACAGAGAACAAAATGTAAGAAATGAAATAATATAGAAATAAATATATAACAATACAACAGAAGAAGAACAAATAATATATAGGTATCATGCGATATCTTTACAACAGTGATATTCTCTTGATTATTGTTATAACTATCCGTCAGAGAGAATAGTAAATTAGGTTTAATAGTTATTACAGTCAATTTATAGTAGACTGGCTATAAGGTCTAACCTACACCCTGTCCAGAAGGACTCAATTCTAGAAGGGAAAGTTTGCATTGAGCATGTAATATTTTGATGGAAAACGCGAAGTTGTGCGGAGAAAAGGCGCCCGCGACCGCATGTCAATGGCTGTTATTGTTCTGTCTCACTATACTGTATTGATAACTGGAACAATTGAGCTGTTGTTGCAGTTAAATATGATCCCATGTTATGTTGTGTGCTTCATGCACGAGTCCACCCAGCTGAGCGGCACCAGCATAGAATCCCCCCCCCCTCCCCCTGATTGTTGGCGCGCAGCAGCTCAAAGGACTCGCACTAATCTATTCCATGCATATTCGTGCACACAACAGCTCAAAGGACTGGCACTAGTCTATCCGCTGTATATTCGCTCACACGGCAATCGGCAAAGAGGTCGCCGATGTAACCATCCATATTCTTATGAGAAATAGTTCGTCCTTAAACACGGCCACAACATAAACACAAAAAACGCAACGACACTAGCGACGCCAAATATACGACATTTCATTGACATATAATCATAATAGAATGATTTTAAACGTGAAAAAACGAATTGTACATTTAGGAAAAAAAGTACCAGACGATGACGTCACTTTATATTCTAGCGCATAACCAAGTAGACCGGTGGCCTAAGAACACGGATGTAACCTTCCATTTTTATGAAGAAAAAGTTCCTCCCTAACAAGGCTATTCACAACATACAGGGCGCCTAACTAGTAACGAAGCCAAGGATACAACATTTCACTGACAGACGATCATAATTGAATGATTATAAGTGTTTAAAAAACCGCATTGTACGGATATTTGTGTGGTCACGTGATCACTGCTTCTTCCCAGGCTACTCTAAGTATCTAAACATACAATGAATAAGCGCGAAAGAAGATGTTGAAATAGTGGCCTAGGGCCACAACCAATCAGAAAATTGGGCGCACGAACGTCTAGTCTTTACGGCGCTTACGACCATCTTGCAGACGTATTTACAGACGGTTTGCCAGAAGGGTAGCATTAGCACAACAGTTTGAACAGGTTTTCCCATTAAAGTTTCTATTAAATTGCCTATACCATTTACAAGGTGGTTGATCTCGTTGAACACCTATCGACGCAGATTTTCTTGATAGGAGCAGTACAGGAGTATATGTTCTATGCTTTCAAGTTCGCATATGTCACAGTTTTCACAAATTCTCTAACTTCGACGGACATTTTTTAACCGATAATCGTCCACTTTTACCGTGTTGCACCAACAAATCATGCTCTTTCATAAGTATTGGATATTTATCTGCTAAATACCAACATACTGAAGATGCGATTTCACATGTGACGTAAAGAGTACAGATCTATAACTCCAATCCTCATCTTCAACCTTCCAAGCTGCAGCCCACACAAGTTTTTCCAGTCGGCTTAACTGAATGCTATTAGACCGTGGATCATTCGCATTAAAGTATCATTAATGTTGTAAATTAACGCCACCCTAAAGATTTCGTACAGAGATCTGTAAAACCTTAGATGACCAAACACAAGTGGAGTCGAAACCAGCCAGTCAACCTGAACATGCTAGCCTCAACCAGTGTCAACTAATAGCCGCTAATAGGCCAGAATTGGTGCTCTGGGCACCCCCAGCTGGTGGTAGAGATGAGGTTTCTCTGTAATATAATCGATGCGAGAGCCCTGATTGGTCATTGTTCCCATGTGACCTCGCGCTGCTGCCTTATCTGGTACTCCTGGCATAAGTCCAGCATGTAACTATAGGGCATATAGTAATTGGTCTCTCGCTATATATCCGTTCTTTTCTTCATCCAAGGTAAAACTCATTTTTTTCTTTAAGACGGATAATACTATTAAACTCCATTGCTCTACTGCACAATACTTGTTTGTATATACACGTCTCATCTTTTCTCACTCAAAATTGATATATTACCGCGGGTATTTAATAGCATGATAAAAGAGTCTCTCAATCCACATACTATCAAAGGCTTAGCTGACATCTAGTAATGCTACGTGCATTTTATCATGTTTTTCTAACTGTGTAGCAATCATTTCTTGTAATAACATAAGTGTGTGGACCGAGGAGACTAGAATTATATTTTTCTTCACATTAAAACGCCTATTACAAAATAACTAGAGCGAAGGGAAAAAAAGAAAAAATACTACGTGCCCAAGGTTATTTTTTAAAGTCGGAACAATATTGAATTCAGGAGAAAATAAGTATGTTGATTTCAGGAAGGTGTCAAAACTTTGATTTAGTTCATCCCGTTGCTTCCCATAGCCGTGTGTGAATCTCTGCTCTCTAATAACGCATTTGGAACTAACTTTGACTTGTATTGTTTGAGTGGTTTGCATAGCCTATGATTAATAGTTTACATACTTTTAGAATGTTTGTATTAAAATTATTTTTAAAAAGATTTGGAGGTCTCCAGTGAATGAGGCTGCCCCGGTTCCCCGGTGAGTTCTCCATCCCAGTAGATAACAAGAGAGAACATGGGCAAACTGCTTAGGCATTAAACATATTGCTAATTGACTGTCTGGAGGGGAAACAATTTCAGAACAATTGTTTTGTCAGCTTTCATACGCTGACAGTCTGAGCAGTCTGTGTATCCTCAGATTCCTCCTGTAATGTTGCATCATCTTCATCATCAATCAACTCCATTCAAACATACTAGTTTTCTTCTTTCTGTAGCTACTTCCCATAATAAGGGTAAATTCAGCATTTAAATGAGCTCTTCGGACCCTAAATCTCAACAGAAAACCCTCCTTGCTTAGGTATGATGAATTCTAATCATCAAGCCTAATACAAAAATATTTCGGGAGATGTACGAATGATCATCCCTGTACTACTCGTGTGGAGGAAAGTCTCGCCAAGGCCTGTAAACAAGAAAACTACAAACCGAGAATCGCATCTTTCATTCGAATCTCAAGTAATTGCAATGCCAGCATTCATATTTCTTGTGTGCAAATATCCTGGGAAACAGGAAAATTCCATTTCATAGAGCTATTATATATATATATTATATATATATATGTATATATATATATATGTATATATATATATATATATATATATATATATATATATATATATATATATATATATATATATATATATATATATATATATATATATATATATATATATATATATATAGGGCAGGGAGAGGCACAGATAGTCGTACACAACTACTAGCCAACAGAGCACACACCCAGGGATGATCAGATCAGGGAAGGTCAGCTAGAATCAACATCGCAGCTGGTATAGTCCTTCCTTCTGGCTGACGGTTTTTTATAATACTTATTTCTGTGATTTCTAGTTGAGAGTAAGGATTTGAATATGTAGTATACCTTTTCAGCTTATACCTATAAAAACATGCACGCCCTATGCCTGAAGGTATGTAGCTCCCAAGCCCCCTTAAACCTCTCAGTCAAATACCCCCTAAATAAGCATAGCATCGTTATGAAGACATGCCTTCATCAGATAGCGACTTTGTGTTCACTTCAGAGGTTACCAGGTAGAACTTATTATACTCTAGTCTACCAAATTCTACATCAAGTATAAAACAACCTAACATTTGCGCACTTACATGCAATTGTTTCTTGGATGTTCGGTGGAAACGATGGAAATAAACTCTCGCTGAATGTTTACGCCTCGAGATCGGTAACGTGAATGGTATTGAGATGCCCTATATAATGTATGGTATGGTTTTGTTGTGAAGATATAGGCAAGCGTGGCCTAGTTTACTTTTCGAGTTTCATGGATGAAAGGAGAGTTCGCCTATGGTGTGCGTAGAAAATACAGGTATCCAACTGTCACATCGTCGCAGTAGCGCGCCACGGAGGCTTCAATGCGTGCGACAGGCCGAATCGATCAAGCACTCTCAAACTCGGCAAATTATCGGGCTGCATGGCCAATAGGACCTTTTATATAGTATCAAATGTATCATTTTATGCTTATTTTGTGAAAGGGCAAACACACCATGAATAAGATATAAACCCAATTTGTTTAGTATAGTATTCTCTAACTATCACACCCAATTTGTTTAGTATAGTATTCTCTAACTATCAAACCCAAGTTCCCACCACTGCCAACCTTCATACAAGAAGTATATCACTTTTTAAAAACATCCTAGCACACATGAAATAGGCAACTGGCAGCGGCAACCCGTCCAATGCTGAGATTACTCTCGTCCAAAGCCCAAGGACACAAATATTTAAAAATAATACATCTAAATCCTGTCATGTTGGTATTCATTGGAAAGCTCTCACTGAGTACTCTCAGATGAGTACCCATTTGCTAGGGTTTCAGTCATTTTCCAGATTTTTTGCATCATTATGAATTTGCCAAATTAGCCACCAGCAGCACAAGGGTTAAGGTCTTACGACACTTATAGAAATTACAGTTTGAATTTTCTGAAACTTTGCATGAGTAAAGAATAAAGTGCAGTGACATTCAAAACAATTTTTATTCATGGGGTCATTTTCACAGATTTTTGAAAAAATAATGCAAATTATGTCATGCACATTTCATTCTCCAACAGTATTTTCTTTCTTTGCGAAATGTATTCCTTCAGAGATACTGTCACTGCCTGAAACACTGTTCTGCCATGTTGAAATTATTATTTTGACGTTATATAGGAATTTTGGGGCAAACTCAAGGAATTCAAGAAACAAGATTTAACCCAAAATTGTCAGAATTCCATAGTTTAATTTTCACCAAAATGTGTCTTAAATTATGAAACATCATATAAAATGCAAATACACATACTGTATAAAGGGTTGTTAACGTATGCTTAATCTTCCCGAATTTACCTAATGGGTTTGAGACGGGAACAATAAAAACGTTATCTTTAATCATTTTTGTTGGTATAGTGGGGCAGACGATGTACGTATTCAGATTGAGTAGTAAAGCCGTATATTTGATAGTACTTAAACTAAGTATATCCAATTTCGCACGCTCCATAAGAGGTTTTACACCAACGATTTGTTGTACGATATAGGTATAACAATGTCTAGCTTGTAAATGTGGTATTTACAAAACAGAGGACGATTCCGTAGAGCACTGACATGCTAATCACAACCTGTACATGCTTAAAATGAACAAATGTGTTAGTTTAATTTTACACTTCCATAAGGCGAATAACTTCCATACTGGCCAAGAGGGTATTAAGGTAACACATGGGGTTAATTTCTTTAATTTAGATTTTTCTTCTATCCCGCTTTTATTGGACACTTTAACCTATACAAAGAATGTATTGCCTGAAAGCTCCTCTGACGGCGAATACATTAAATAGCACAACTAAAACACCCTCTAGCTGGGTGCAAATAGTTTGGGGTCAAAACTATTAAAAAAAACATGCTTAGTACCCCTATCGCCAATTTTGAACCAGGGACCTTCATTTTTCCAAGGTGTGGAGGGAAGGGTGTCATATTTTCCAAGTTTGACTGGGTTCATTTCTATTTTGGAACTGTTGTTGAAAATCAGAAAAAAAATGCAAATTTTCAAATTTTCAGATTCCAAAACTTTTAAACGAATTCAAAGTTAGAAAAGAGGTGACACCCTTTTCTATAAATATGTCAAATTTTAAGCAAATATGTTAACATTTGGTACTGTCGACATTTGGTAATACTTTAAAGCGAATATGTTTTGATGAAATTCTTTAATGAAAAAAAGGCCCAAAACCTTTCCTGGTTGTGTGCAAGCCTATAGAAGCCTTTGTAGTAGCAGGTATCTGCCTATTGATAGCCTTAACATTCACAGTTGACCATCAGAAAAAGTGTGCCGGCTTTAATATTTGTAAAACTCTCAAATGACCATATATTCACAAAGTAACCCCATAAGCAACCTGAAACGAATTTTGAATTGTTTTTCAGTTCATAAAAATATAAGATATCATTCATTCATTCGTTTAAAACAATAAATGTAAGCAAAAAAATTGACACGCAAATATGAGTAGGAAACGTTTTTGGCCCTTTCATCCATTTCGGGTTGCTTGAAATTTGGCCTAGTATATATAGAAGGTCCCCTTGTAGATGCCCTTAGCTATAGCTGATACATTCTTAAATTTAGACTTCTTTTTAAGTTTCCTGACATCCACAAATGTGGTCATACCTTGGACCAAAATAACTGTGGTTGCTCATCTAAGGTCATACGTAGGAGCTCCGTTTTTTACTCAAAAAATCGCTCATCCTGCTGTGAGAATACTTCAGTGATATTTAATGTATCCATCACCAGGAGCCCTTTCACGCAATGAACGCTTTGTATACTTAGGCTAAATCGTCAGTTGTAGTTTTTTACTTGTTTCACCGTCCTTGGTAGCCAGCGAAAATTTACTATTTGATAAAGTGATTGCTCCCCTGCCAATGGGAAAGTAAGAAAGGCAATCGATCATTGCGGTCGGGAAAAATAAGTTTTATTTACCCCTCTCTCTAGAGTGGTCGGGAAAAAATTATGTTTTATTTTCTCTCCCCAAAATACGGTCGTGATAATAAAATTTTATCTTCTCTCCCCCCCCCCCCCCCCCCCCCCCCCCAAAAGTCCCCCAAAAATACGTTTTTTATTTGCTCTTTCACACTTGGTCCATCGTATATACTAATTGTGGGGAGAGGGAGAGGGAAGATGCTTAACTCTCTCCACTTAAAATATGCCTTAGATACTCAATAGAACTATGTCCAAAAAAGTATATTCTCATGCAAAAACATCATTTCAGATGACTTGCATGGCCTCCTTTCCCCAGTCCTAGATCAGCTTGGATCAGAGTCATGAACCTAAGAGCGCCATCTTTTGGCGTACTCTTTCGCGGGAAATCCATACGGGTCCTGCTCGTCCCTACCACGTGACTCTATCACCGGCAATCTTTGTTCTTGACTCTCATCCCCTCTCCTTCACTGCTTATATTGTGCAGTGCTAAGTAGCTTTCTTCTCTTCGTGAATCCGAGACAGCACTAGAATGGGTGAGTATGCGTTTTCTGGGCGTAAGCTGTTTCTTTGTATTTGTAGACTAGGTATTCTACTAGAGATGTTTGCAAGACATGTGCAGTTGGTTTACTATATTTAGCATATGGCGTCCATGCAAATGAATGACGCTTCTCGTCGCCATTCGACTTTTCCGGTTTTCTCGGCTTTGTCGTGATGTTTCAACACACAAATCAATGTGCTGACGCGCATGAATATACCGATCCATGTTTTACTTTATTCGAGAACCGTTATCGCTTCGTTTTTCAAAAATCGGCCTTAGAATAGTGACAGTGTCGGCTGTCTAACGCCGATCGCACGAGCGTCCAATATATCATTTGCCATTATACTTAGAAAATCACCGCGGTTCTCTAGCGATCTGCATCCGCCGATTGGTATTATTTCGCAAGAAAACGAAGGAATTATATCATTTGAAGAGGTTGGTGTATGTAGGTGCGATGTTGGATTGTTAGATTTGAAGGATATTGAGTGGTTTGGGAGATAGCCGGCGAAACATCTCACACAAAGGTGCTATCTTGGATTTGGCCTCCATCTGAGCTGGCGAGAGAGAATGCTGTGTCGGGTGCAAAGCTTAGTTATGTAGAACTAGGAAAGCTGGAATATGCACGCTCTGCGCTCTCCATACAGAGTACCTTCTAAATCTAGTTTTAAAGCAAACTTGCCAACAGAGAGATGTCATGTTGAAGGTGCGGACTGACAGCAATTTTAAAGGAAATCATATGGATGTGCAGAGGAAAATTGGTCCATGGCTTCAGTAATTTATGAAAATAGGCCAAAGACATAACAAAATGAATAACACTGTTGGACAGACCGCCATCTGCCAGTCTTCTGGATCATGATCATGAGTGTATGTGTGGTGGCTGGGGGATTGGCATGAATAGGACCGGTGTGTTTGCATATCATCCAATCATAGAAGTGGGTTCATCAATTTACAATCATCATTGAGGATATCAAAAGGAAACCATGCCCATCCAGGTTAGGGGGGGGGGGGGGGGGGGGCTCTTTATTTCACTAGTCTTAGATTAAGATAAGTGATATTGGAACACCTTTTAGATCCAAGCATTTTACTTCGTTCAGCGAATATCAAAAGCATTTCTTCCTCAAATGTGGGCTAGATAAAATGAATTTGTCTTTTAAAATGTAAGTTTTCACTTGGTAGAGGAAATTAAAACTTTACTTGCATATATGTGAACAGGGTTATAGTTAATTAATATAATAAGGGTTTTCATTATAGGTATGCTAAATCAGGGTCCAGCTTACATCAAAAGACAATGTTGGTCTGGTAGCCAGGTATCCACTTTTTCAAGGGAGAGCACTTAAAGTGCTCTTTATACTCAGATTTCAACCACAAACAATTACATGTATTTACTTATTGAAATGCTGCATAATATATATATGCAATGCCATGGGAATTGAGGTGAATAAATTCATTTAATTTGAAATTGTCATTTAAAGAAAAATTTCACTAAACAATGGTTGTCAGGATGGGTGTTTTTTTAGCGTTTATTTGTCCAAATGACGCCCAGAAGCCCTGCTGGCTGAGACAGATCTCTATTACTAAAGCCAGTCCAAGTTGATTTTTGGTCTAACTCTAACAGAATTTTTTTTGTGTCAATGTAAATCTGAAGGCCCTTTAAAAAACTACCTACTCACACGCAAAAGGCCTTGGTTTTTATGTTTTCAGGCCATTATATTTAAAGAAAACATTCAAAATAAACTTAATTATGCGATCTGTCTATCGCATACATCATCTCAACTGCCAACCATTTTTGGCACCTATCCGAGGTCCGCAGTCCATAATGTATTGCGCACGAAAGTCAACATCCTACTTCGTCTGATCTAAACACTCTGCTCGGAACTGAGAATTTTGAATTTCATTTTTAAGTTTCTTTGCACCTGACAAACATTTTTGGAGCAACAAAATCTGTAAGACCAAAAATCAACTTGGACTGACCTAAGCTGTCTTAGCACCTTTGCTAATTTGCATTGGATTTAAGTGAAATTTACCAAAATTTGATATGACTACACTTCACATATTACCTCTCTTTGCATACTCCAACAAAATAGAAATTTACCTTCCTTGCACTTGCAGTAAAACTATGCTTGAAAATCAGTGTTTCATTAAAATTGATCATTTACTAGGTTGCAGACCTTTTCTGTCCAGAACAGCATCATAAGCATAATCTTTGGCTGTCAAGGTTTAGCTTTTCAAATCCCAACTTACATTTACTAGAATATTGTGTCAAAAAGGACACTTAACACTTAGCCATGTGTTACAGGGGTCCAGTTAGCCCCATAGCCCAAGGCTACAGAACGTTGAGTAGGTAGGGCTGTACACCGGTACCAGCACCGTACCGAACACCGTCTCGCAAAATACCGGTGAATACTCGTTTCAGTATTTAACGGTATGCTTATCGGTATTTTGCAAAACACAAACCCATGTCAAACATTCAATTCTACGAAATAATTCAGTAAAAAGTGATACTTACGGTTGCTGAACTTGTCAACTTGGAAGGTACGATATAGCGGCGAACCTGGTGCCGTCACCGCTGCCATTGGTGTTGTGATACTTTCTGTTACCGCGTAGTGGCGCTGCTGTAGTGATGTACAGCGCCACTACGCAGTGGTGATGAGAATCACAGCGCTGGTGGTAGCGGCGATGGTGCTGGCTTTGCCGCTATATCGTGCCTTCAAGCAAGAATGAGCAGAATGTGGATCTAACAAGTTCGGCTACAGTAATTACGACTGTTTAGTTTTCACATGATTATTTAAAATACCTGACAGACAACAAATACGTTTTACATTTATGTCAGGAACTACGCTAAGTGTGTACTTAGCGTAGTTCAAGATACCGATAGCAGTACCGATAAAATACCGTATCGTTTTGACGATACCGATTATGGTACCGTACCGCTTCACCCTTAGCGGTATGCAGCCCTATGAGTAGGGCTTTGATAAAGTGTTAGTGATGATATTTATTTGCCTTTAATAGTAGCCCTGCTGGCTACAGAGGAATAGGGCTGTACACCACTACCAGCACCATACTAAATACCGTTTCACATACTGTGCATACTAACTCCTTTTAATTTTTAACGGTATGCTTATTAGTATTTTGCAAAACTTAAAACCCCTCTCAAATCTCAAATGACCCATACTAGTATGATCAAAGTTTTAATGTATCATAGCTCCAGGTGCCACTTACCAGTGAGATCTATGGACTCGATTGGGTAAAATTGTAATACACATCTGTCAGGCAACCAGGGTCCTCACACATTCATATCACATGATCTGATTTCTCTATGAGTTATGGTCAAATCTCATAATGCACTGATATAAGCAGTACCATGCATGAAATTTAAAAGGATTTAATTATTAAATATATGCATGATCATGAAATCAACTTATGTACAACCAGTGTCTTAGCCAGGATTTAGAAACTGGGTGCCTAAAATTGGCAGTTGTACAATTTTGGGGCGTCCAAATTTTTAAGGGGGATCACAATATACTCATATTTCAACCATAAACATGTATAAATTCATCAGAATAAGGCATGATATCATTAAACAATGTCATGGGAATTTTAAGGAGATGAAAAAATTCATTTATAAGCTTGAGATTGAGATGTTTAGAAATTCCACACAAATTTTGGGTGTCCTGAGGGGTTCCTTTTAAGGGTTTGGGTGTCCAAAAAGGCACCCAGACGCCCTGCTGGCTAAGACAATGTGTACAACACCTTTGCTTTTGAAAGTTAAAGAAGATTTATTTCAATATATTCTTCAAGTTTACTAGAACGGGAAAAAGTCATGGGCAATATTATTTTTTGCCAGTGATTTATATCTACTTTGGTAGGCGGGTTGATATTAAAAAGTGTATCTCTCCAAGCTTCTTTTTATCTTTAAATTCTGAATTCAGTGCCAGTCTTATTCACATGTTGTGAAGTATGTACTCAATATATCTCTAGTGCCCATTTTGAATTTGTCATGTTATTGTTGTAGGGCGAAAAAAGATGGACAGCCCTATGAAAAAGGGACAGAAGCGCAAGAAGAAGGATCCTAACGCACCCAAAAGACCAACTTCAGCATATTTCTATTATGTACAGGAATGCAGAGAAATTGCCAAGAAAGAGGGGAGAGTGACTAAAAAAGTAAGTTGGTTGACAATTCTCTCCTTATGATATGTTCAACTTAATTTCATCACACAGAACTTTCGACTGCTTTAGTGTCCCAGTGAGCATTTTCATTGTCTCTTAATATTTTCATTTATATCCTTTTCATTTGTGTTATTTGTTCTAGCTCAGAACAATTTGTTTATGTACTTTTGTACAGGTCTTAGAAAATCAAACTCAGTTTCTTATCTAGCAGGAACTAGAAATGATGCTTGGTTAGGGTTGTCAGTAAATGTCTCTATGAAACCCTGGTAGAATTTTGACCTTTCGTTGATTGTATTTTTACTTTCAGATAGGGGAATTTGTGCAGGAGGCTTCAAAAAAATGGAATGCTATGGACAAAGAAGCCAGAATACCCTTTGATGCTTTGGCAGCTAAGGACAGAGCGAGATATGAGACTGAGGTAAATCTATGACTCTGGGTAAAGAGGAAAGTAAAATTTAAAAGATAAATGAAAATTAGGCATTGGGTCTGCTGCTGATATATAAAAAAAACATGAAAAATTAAAATAACTCTGGTTATAGACCCAGACTCTATGGCACAGTGACTGTAGTGCTAGTATAGTGTAAACCTTTCTCAATGACCATTTAACTACCCCATACTATTGGTTCATCCCCCTTGACCATGTAATTGTCCAGATGCACAAGTGCCAATATTCAATCAGTGTTCACCAGTGTCCCTTGGTACTCCTATTTTCTCTCTCCTCCACTAGTTCAGCATGATTCAACTACATTTAGAATAACACAAAACAAATTGCAATAACCATAACCCCATCACATTGACTATTTCAGAAAGGTATTTATGCCCCCAAAGATTCCAACAAGCCCAAGAGACCACAGTCGGCGTACTTCCTCTTCCTTGCCGACTTCAGGGCAAGGATGAAGGGAAAGGACGTAGGACACAGAGACATTCTTAAGCTAGGTAAGTTCTGTGTTTTAACCCTTCCAATGCTGAGACTACTTTCGTTATAAGCAAAAGGACGCACAGATTTTTGGACACCAACTGAACCCTCTCATGTTGGTATTCATTGGAAAGCTCTTGCGGAGTACTCTAAGATGGCTACCCATTTGCCATGGTTTCAATCATTTTCAGGGTTTCTTTGCATCATTGGGTAACGGCCAAATTATATCTGTTACTTCGAAACAAGATTTTCAATTTGTGTTTAATGACAGGTCAGCTGCAATCAACAGTGATTTTTTGTCATTAATTCTTTTATGTCTGTGTATAAATGTTCTTTTTCTAACAAATGTTTTATTTTCATTTTGTAGCTGGGGAGGAGTGGAATCAGCTGTCTGCAACTGACAAGAAACCATACAATGAACGAGCGGCGGTCGAGAAACAAAAATATGAAGTCGCAATGGATGACTACAGGAAGGTATGCAAACAATTTCTTCCCTAATCGAGCACCTTGTTATGAAAACATCTCTGTGACACATGTAAGAAAAATAAACCGCCAAATCCATTATATACTCTGTGTGTGTGTGTTTATCTGTGTGATAAAAGTTGACTAGGTCCCATTGTCCTCTTAAGTGGCCCACCCTATTAAAGCCACTACGGTTTGTTCACAGTCTGTTTTCAAGTAATCTAACAAGTAGTTGACCACAATTTTGATTAACTCAGCACTTACAAACATAAATTGCTTGTAGTATATTATGCATCATTTAAAGATTAGATCTAATTATGAATTGTTTAGAACTATTCATCTTAATGTGATAGGTTTTAATTCTTCCTGAATTAAATCGATGAAAATAACTCTTGCAAGTTCTCCAAGTATGGAGGTTCAAGGTGGATTAATGAAATAATAATGTAAATTCGGAAAAGATTGCGTTTAATTTTTGCGTTTAGCCTCAGACGCAAACTTCAAATTCGCAATGATTAGTGCTGCCACTTTAAGTGTATAGCTGGCACTCCATGTTGCAACCAATTTGCAAAGTTAAAAAACGTAAAAATCGATTTTCTGTAAATTCGTAAAATTTACTTTACACAATCTTTTGTGAATCTACAGTACCAACCTCACATATTCATCTAAAACTCCTTAATGCTCACCAAGCTCTCTCTCTCTCTCTTTTGTTGATGCAGTTAATAGACGAGGAGGCAGAGGATCTGGTATACACCTTTACTTACTCATTGCTTGCTCCACTCCACTGTACAGGGGGATTTGTGTTGTGCCGCAGCTCTTGTGTTACTCTTTGCAGGATGTGCTGGCTTCAAATATCTCATTTTTGCTTATGTATAAGAAGAGATTGTGTCATGCTTCTTGATCCCATTATTGCTCTCATAGTCTTATTTACCATGAAATTCACTTTTTAACTCATTCTTTCATCGAATGACACTGTCTGACCATTTGGAGAGATACCTGAAATATTCAATTTTACTGTGAAAAGAATCGATTGAGTCTTTTTCTTTGGGGGGGCGGGGTAACGATTTTCTAAGGAAAAAGACAAATTCCAATGTTTAAGTGTTTTACAGGGTATTTGCTTTTGTGTTTCTCTACTGGTTCACTTAAAACTTATCTGGCCATTTTTCTTTTACTTATACTTTATTCTTCATCTTGAAAACATGAAAAAGTTTTAAAACAGTTTTTGGTCTCAGATTTTGTGTCAAAAAGGGTGCACAGCGATTTCAAATGATTAAGTTAAATTTAATCTTATAGAGGAAAATCATTGCTTTTACTTGCACAAATCTGGCTGTACATGGTGTTGCTCTAGCAACAAGTAGACTCTTCTAGGGGAGTAGAATAGTATGGCTTTGTAGCTTAGTGCTCTTTTGGGACTGCCCTTCTTCTGAACCTTTGCTGCATATATTACCTGTACCAGCTTACCTAACCCATTTATGTCTGTAGAATGAAGAAATGTCCAACTATTTGGTAGCATGTTTCTGTTTTAGGCAGTTTTTGGAACTACATGTATTTAAAAAAAAAATGCTGGTAAAATCGTACCCACCAATCTCCTGCAAACACTTAGTGACTTTAATCTTGAATCGAAGCTATTTTCAGAAGTATTTAGGTCTCAATGACACTTGTCAAGATCTTCAGACTCTAATGTGTTTTTTTTCGTCTTTTTACCTTGCATATGAGCTTTCGTACTGCTGTGATGTATTTTTAAACTTTAAGTGCTTGCAAAAGCTTGTTTACCGTAGGTTTTGGTTGACCTGGTCACTTTTTCTGTGGCATGCACAAATATCACATCTTGTGAAATTTGAACTGAAAGATGCACTACATATTTTGATATTTTGTCGGCAACATGCATTTTATATATCAAATCCATTTCACTGGTAATGTTATAAATGTTCTCTATATTTCAAACATTTGACAATTTCATAAAGATGTGATGCAGCGATTACCATTGCAATAGTGTATTTGTATTGTAAGGTGTGTTGGCCCTTTATTCCACTTGCACTTAAGGTTATTAACTGAAGAATGTATGAAATATCATATTTACTGGTTATTTAAGATATAAGTTCTATATTTAGAAACTGGTTAAAATATATTGGTGCCCCTGATGTGTTTATTTCATGATACCCTGCCATAATAATTGGGTGGTTTAAGGTACTTCCTCTGGCTGCTTGCTGTCATTCACCACTGCCTAGGTTTGAGTTCTCACTGCAACGTGAGAACGTTACCAGTGACTTGGGCCACTTACAACTGGCGAATCAAGACTTGTCAACAAAATGGCAGTTAAACTGATGCTACAACA
This sequence comes from Maea johnstoni, assembly GCA_963942565.1. Classification (NCBI taxonomy): domain Eukaryota; kingdom Metazoa; phylum Annelida; class Polychaeta; order Spionida; family Magelonidae; genus Maea; species Maea johnstoni. The sequence continues at coordinate 2,976,397 of OZ012687.1, read as the reverse complement.
CAATTCCCTGCTGGCTAAGGCCCTGCAACACCTTTATTTTGCTTAGCATTATTGTGTGAAGTAACATTGTGGTTTGTTTCTTGTAGAGTGGTGGTGGGGATGCACCCAAAGCCAAGAAGGCAAAGACCGCCAACGGAAAGAAGGCAGCCAAGGCAGAATCCTCAGATGACGACGATGAGGAGGAAGAGGAAGAAGAAGAGGAGGAGGAAGAAGAGGATGATGATGACGACGATGATGATGATGAAGACTCTGATTAGACTGATCTATAGTGTGTCAAGTAATAACAAGGACAGTCATACTGGAGCTATTATCTAGAACAAATGTATGATTTAGATTTGGCCCTATCATCCTAAGAGCATCCCCTTTTTCTGACTCAATTACAGGATGTTGTGAATATGGCAGTATTTAGCCGTGCTTTATACTGTAACATATATACATTCTTTGATTTGATCAAGGATTGTCAATCTTTTATGATGTCTCAGGTTAAATGTTGGTGATTAAAACAAAACTACCCTTGATGTAACTGAAAAGACATCCCTTGATGATCTCACTGGCATTCTTGCCTACTATGCTGATATTTGATACGCCGTAGTTGGGTCGGAGGACTGGGGACCTTTGAGGAGGGTAGGGTTAAAGGGGCTGGAATATCCCGGTTGACTAGACTGATCATGGTGCTCATGGACCATTTTTCTCTTATCATTATTAATGTTATTATTGTTCATGAAAAAATACTGCTGCTGTTAAAAAGTATACCTTCTAATAGGATCTCATTGAAATATTTCCTTGCATTCTCGACTCACCGGTGCCATTTTTTCTGATCTAGAAATTGTGGCACATGCACCACTTGCGATAAACACATTTCAAATTTCACTCCACAAATCTTATCTTCAGTAGCATGGGTTCTATTGACTGGTTTTATTTTTTCTCAATTTTGTCTTAAACTTATGAGGTTCAACTCAACATGAAACTAAGGAAGTAAATTACAGTATCGGCCAATGTCGAGATATTATTTTCTTTCGCCGTCTTGAAGTGAGTGTTATTGATAGAACCCAGTAGTCATGATAAAGGACAATGAGCCAAGAAGAAGTGAGAAACGAAATCCCTATAACTAATTAGAGTTGCCTGTGTCAACTTTTTAATGAACACATTCCTTGTATATAGGTTATTTTTTTATTTCTGATAAAATTGGAAGCAGTTGAGGCAGGTATGACAAACTCTGTATGTACACACTTGAGTGGTGCTACTGGCATTTAGGCTGATCTAATCAGATTTTAGCAATTGAATCAAAAACTTCTCTGCGTGATTATTCTGTTATCACAATGCTTCTCTATTTTGTTCATATCTTGTACCTTACCGTACTATGATACCTAATACCACTGTAATGACGGGCAATGTACTTACAGACTTCTACAAGTCACTCCTTTGATCCACAGTGTGGTGGCAGCTGAGCCAGTGAGAAAAGGTTTCATCTACCATAGAGAAAAAGTGCAATTTATCAATTCATAGCATAGGCGTCTATCTCATACCTGCTACAAGTGTAAGGGTTTTATACAACGTGTAAATGTATTTTGTGCTTATATAAATGCTCTTTTGGGGGTTTCAAAATGTGTGTGTGTGTGTTCAGATATTAGAAAGCTCAGGGAACAGCTTTCTCGTGGTTTATACCTTCTCCCTTGACCACCTGTCTAGAATGCCATTGTGTTTGTTTGCATGTGGGGGTCTCACTGAAACACTGAACTAAGTGACAGCTGAATATATATATATATATATATATATATATATATATATATATATATATATATATATATATATATATATATATATATATATCAGTAAATGTTGCTTTGACTCTGATAGCAAGGGTAATACAAAACTACAAAAGATTCAAATGAGTGTGAAGACCGGAACTGGTAGTCTACTGGTTTATATCAAAAAATTAGTGAATTTGAATAGATTTGTGTACATCCCTAAAATATCTATTGTACAACCCCACATCAGGTGTTTCATAAGTCTCAACCTATGCACAGATGCTCACTGTTGTCCTGCGTGTGGGCCGATTGACCCCCTACATTGAACTTATTTGTACCCCCTAGAATCTCGGAAGCTTCTTTACTTGGATATTTTTACTGCTAAGATTACACGATAACTTGAGCAATCATCCATCCATTCCTACATTTATTTCAAAATTTTCAACAAGTTAATTCATATAGTAAAGCATGATAAATCAACATTTTATAGACAAAGAAACTAATAGACATTTTGTAAATGGTATTTGTGATCATTGGAAATAAAAATTTTGATAAACAAGCTATTATTTTTATTGTTTATTGCCATTGTAATCACACACGTTTCTCATGTATAGCAGAGTTGGCCTTTACTGAGGACTGCAGGCATGTCCATGGAATCCAGAGGCTAATATTTAGGCTATCGGCCAGGGACCCAAATTATGGATTTTAATTACCCCCCCATGTAGATGGAATTTTTTACTTTAGATGGATAGGGGAGTATATGGGGCCTACCAAAATGCCGTGCCCCCACTTTGGGACATGGTCAGATTTGCATTAGGCCTGGTCAAACTGACCACCCACAAATCAGGTAATCGGCCACCTGAAGCACACATATATTGAGGAATAATGGGATGGGGGGTAAAGAAACTGACCATAAAAATGCACAAAGTTCATTGGATACCACAAGTTTGGTATCAAAATGTTGGTCTGGAGGAGACGTATCCTTTAAAATACTAAACACATAACAGACTCTATACCATGATGTAATAGAGGTCATTCAAGGGCAAAATGGCTGCCAAATCAAGAATCTGGGATTTTCCCATAATCTATAGTTTCGGTTTATAAACTTCTCAGTTTTTTTGAAGGGATGTATTTCATTTCTGTAGCCACTTTTTCAGAAGGAATGCTTTTTAGTGGAGTTGTTCAACATTTTAGAAAGTTCATTAATTAGAATGTTAAGTCTATTTTCGAGATTTAAGGCACAAAGTAGGGTACCAGGCCTACCTAGTTACCCCAAAAAGTGCCGAAAATGGTAAAAAATTGAAAACCAAAATGCCTGTATCTAGGGGTTTACAAGTTGGAAGGGAGCAGATGATGCACCAAAATATCAGGTTCAATTTTCTCTTCAATCTGGAAGATTATGGTAAAAAATCCTGAAACTAAGGGGTCATTGAAGGTCAAATAAAGGTCAAAAAGTCAATTTTTCTCTAAAAAATTCAAATTTTTAAGAAGATATTTTGACAAAGTAGTTGTGTTGTGTTTGGGTTTTAATTACTCCCCCCATGTAGATGGAATTTTTTACTTTAGATGGATAGGGGAGTGTTTGGGGCTTACAAAAATGACGTGCCCCCACTTTGGGACATGGTCAGATTTGCGTTAGTCCTGGTCAAACTGACCACCCACAAATCAGGGAATTGGACGCATGAAGCACATATATATTGAGGAATAATGGGATTGGGGGTAAAGAAATTGACCATAAAAATGCTCACAGTTCATTGAATACCACAAGTTTGGTATCAAAATGATGGTCTGGAGGAGACTCATCCTTTAAAATTCTAAACACATAACAAACTCTATTCCATGATGTAATAGAGGTCATTCAAGGTCAAAATGGCTGCCAAATCAAGAATCTGGGATTTTCCCATAATCTATAGTTTCGGCTTATAAACTTCTCAGTTTTTTTGAAGGGATATATTTCATTTCTGTAGCCACTTTTTCAATAGGAATGCTTTTTAGTGGAGTTGTTCAACATTTTAGAAAGTTCATTGATTAGAATGTTAAGTCTAATTTTGAGATTTAAGGCACAAAGTAGGGTACCAGGCCCACCTAGTGACCCCAAAAAGTGCCAAATATGGTAAAAAATTGAAAACCAAAATGCCTGTATCTTAAGTTTTACAAGTTGGAAGGGAGCAGATGATGCACCAAAATATCAGGTTCAGTTTCCTCTTCAATCTGGAAGATGATGGTAAAAAATCCTTAAATTAAGGGGTCATTGAAGGTCAAATAAAGGTCAAAATGTCAATTTTTCTCTAAAAAATTCAAATTTTGATGAAGATATTTTGATATAGTAGTTGTGTTTTGTTTGGGATTTGATTACTCCCCCCATGTAGATGGAATTTTATACCTCAGATGGATAGGGGAGTGTCTGGGGCTTACAAAAATGATGTGCCCCCACTTTGGGACATGGTCAGATTTGCGTTAGGCCTGATCAAACTGACCACCCACAAATCAGGGAATCGGCCACCTAAAGCACACATATATTGAGGAATGATGGTATGGGGGGTAAAGGAATTGACCATAAGATTGCTCAAAGTTCATTAAATGCCACAACTTCAGTATCAGAAAGTTGGTCTGGAAGAGACTTATCTTTTAAAATACTAAACACGTGACAAACTCTATTCCATGATGTAATAAAGGTCATTCAAGGTCAAAATTGCTGCCAAATCAAGAATCTGGTATTTTCCCATAATCTCTAGTTTCCTTTTATGAACTTCGCAGTTTTTTTGAAGGGATGTATTTCTTTTATGTGGCCACTTTTTCTGAGGGAATGCTTTCTAGTGGAGTTGTTAAACATTTTAGAGAGTTCATTGATTAGAATGTTAAATCTAGTTATGAGATTTAAGGTACAAAGTAGAGTAACTGGCCCACCTAGTGACCCCAAAAAGTGCCTAAAATGGTACAAATTTGAAAACCAAAATGACTGTTTCTTTATTTCTACAAGTCGGACTGAAGCAGATGATGCACCAAAGTATCTGGTTTAATTTTCTCTTCAATCTGGAAGATGATGGTAAAAAAAGCTAAAATCAAGCGGTCATTGAAGGTCAAATAAAGGTCAAAATGTCAGATTTTCTCTAAAAATTCAAATTTTGATGAAGAGATTTTGATAAAGCAGTTACGATTTGTCATAGAATAAGGTCCAAACCAAGTTACCACAATAACTGACAGATGTATTACCTGAAGTATGGTCCACTGTTATATTTTTGACCATATATCGGTAAAAATGAAGTAGTTTTAAGTCAATTTGGAGGTGTGGATTATGGCATATAGCAATTCCATGCTTATAATAAGTGCTTACAGACGGTTGGTGAGGAAGTGCTAGTATGGCACCACTGTTTAGGTCAGAGAAGTTGTGAAAACCAAACATCATAGGCACTGTTTGGTATCAAAATGCTTGTTGTAGGACATTTCTTTTTTATTCAATTCAACCAATCTAGGGTAAAGTATATTGCTCTAATATTAGAGGTCATTCAAGGTCAAACTAACCCCAATTTCATGCTTTAAGGTATTTTGTCTTTGAATTGTCCATTTAGCAGCTTATTGAATTCTCCTGGAATAAATTTTCTTATCCTGGAATTAATTTTAGGTGAGAAATATCTTTATAAAGGATCCTCAGACACTTTTTTAGTCCCGTCAAGACAAGGTCCGGGCCAATCTTGAATATTTACGGACCAAAATAGCCACATGCCTGAATATGGGTGCACCCAAATATCTAAGTGAAGCAACAGAATGTTGACATAATAGAGTTATATCTTATTGTATGTCAGCTTTCATTTTCAATGAGGAGAACAGGGTTTTAAACTTGCCTATTGTCTTTAAGTGGCGTTGTTGAACATTTTAGAAAGCTCATTGACCAAAAGTTCCATTTCAAGCTTTAAGGTACAAAATAGGGTACTTAGTCCACCTGGCGACTCCAACAAGTGCCTAAAATGGTACAAATCTGTACACCAAAATGACTATCTTAAGTTTTGCAGGTTGGAAGGGAGCAGATGATGCACCAAAATATCAGGTATAATTTTCTCTTTTAACTGGAAGATGACGGAAAAGTGATACTAAAATTAAGGGGTCATTGAAGGTCAAATAAAGGTCAAAATGTCAATTTTATTTGAAAATTCATACTTTGATAAAGAGAGTTTTGATGAAGTAGTTGTGTTATGACATTTTACAATTTCCAATTCAAGTTATCACAATAAATGACAGATAAATTACCCCAAGATAGGATCTGAGAATATATTTTGAACCATTTACTGATGAAAATTAGGTAGTTTTAAGTCAATGTGGAGGTGTGGAATAAGATGTTTGGCAATTTCAGGTTTCTAATAAGGAGAGTTTGTGAGAAAGTGGTAGTATGTGACAACTGTTTAGGTCATCAAAAGTGTGAGCACCAAACAATATAAGCATTCTTTGGTATCAAAGTACTTGTTGTAAGACAATCTTCCCATTTTATGCAACCAACCTAGAGTAGGGTTTTCTGTTGTCATATTAGAGGTCATTCAAGGTCAAACTACCTGCTCTTTTATGATTTAAGGCATTTTGACTCTAAATTATATTATTAGTATCATTTTTCCATCATCTTCCAGATTGAACAGAAAATTAAACCTAATATTTTGATGCATCATTTACTCCCTTTCAAACCAGTGAAACTTAAAAGAGTCATTTTGGTTTTCAGATTTGTAACATTTAAGGTACTTTTTTGGGTCGTCAGGTGGACCTGGTACCCTTTTTTGTACCTTAAACCTTAAAATAGAACTTGAAATTCAAGTCAATGAGCTTTCTAAAATGTTCAACAACTCCAATAAAAGACTTTACTTCAGAAAAAGTGGCTAGAAAAAAATACATCACTTCAAAAAATGTTTAGTAAACATATCTAAGGTATTTTGTTAGCCAATTATTGTGGTTACTTGGTCAGGAATATAAGTGATGACAAAACACACCTTCCATCAAAATCTCTTCATCTAAATTTGAATTTCCTAGAGAAAAAGGATGTTTTGACCTATATTTTACCTTCTTTTTTCCTCAAATCTCTTTAACATCTTACATGACGAACACAATAGGCAAGTTCAAAAGCTTTAAAGCTGACATACCATAAGATACAACTCTGCTATGTCAACTTTCTGCTGCTTCACTTAAATATCTGGGTGCACCCATAATCAGTCATTTTGTCATTTTGGTCCCTGAATATTCAGAATTGGCCCAGCCTTTGTTTTGAAATGACTCAAAATGTCTGAGAATCCTATTAAAAGATATTTCTCAACTAAAACTAATTCCAGGATAAAAGATGTATTCCAGAAATATTTAATAAGCTGCTAAATGGACAATTCAAAGACGATATACCTTAAATCATGAAATTGGGGTTAGTTTGACCTTGAATGACCTCTAATATCACAACACTATACCCTACCCTCGGTTGATTGAATGAAATGAAAATATTGTCTTACAGCAAACATTTTGATACCAAACAATGCCTATGATGTTTTGTTTTCACAACTTCTATGACCTAAACAGTGGTGCCATACTAGCACTCCCTCACCAACCGTCTTTAAACACTTATTATAAGCATAGATTTGCTAAATGCCATATTCCACACCTCCATATTGACTTAATATATGGTATATATATGGTCCAAAATAAAAGGGTGGACCATAATTCAGGTAATATACTTTTCAGTTATTGTGGTAACCTGTTTTGGGCATTATATAATGACAAAACAAAACTACTTTATCAAAATCCCTCATCAAAATTTGAATTTTTAGAGAAAATCTGACATTTTGGCCTCTATTTGACCTTTATTTGACCTTCAATGACAGCTTAATTTTACTGTTTTTTACCATCATCTTCCAGATTAAAGAGAAAATTAAACCTGATATGTTGGTGCATCATCTGCTCCATTACGACTTGTGGAACTAAAGAATCAGTCATTTTGGTTTTTAAATTTGTACCATTTTAGGCACTTTTTGGGATCTCTAGGTGGGCCTGGTACCCTAAATTGTACTTTAAATCTCAAAAGTAGATTGAAAATTTCAATCAATGAACTTTCTAAAATGTTTAACAACTCCACTAGAAAGCATTCCATCAGAAAAAGTGGCCACATAAAAGAAATACATCCCTTCAAAAAAACTGCGAAGTTCATAAAAGGAAACAAGAGATTATGGGAAAATACCAGATTCTTGATTTGGCAGCAATTGTGACCTTGAATGACCTTTATTACATCATGGAATAGAGTTTGTCACGTGTTTAGTATTTTAAAAGATAAGTCTCTTCCAGACCAACTTTCTGATACCGAAGTTGTGGCATTTAATGAACTTTGAGCAATCTTATGGTCAATTCCTTTACCCCCCATACCATCATTCCTCAATATATGTGTGCTTTAGGTGGCCGACTCCCTGATTTGTGGGTGGTCAGTTTGATCAGGCCTAACGCAAATCTGACCATGTCCCAAAGTGGGGGCACATCATTTTTGTAAGCCCCAGACACTCCCCTATCCATCTGAGGTATAAAATTCCATCTACATGGGGGGAGTAATCAAATCCCAAACAAAAACACAACTACTATATCAAAATATCTTCATCAAAATTTGAATTTTTTAGAGAAAAATTGACATTTTGACCTTTATTTGACCTTCAATGACCCCTTAATTTTAGGATTTTTTACCATCATCTTCCGGATTGAAGAGAAAATTGAACCTGATATTTTGGTGCATCATCTGCTCCCTTCCAACTTGTAAAACTTAAGATACAGGCATTTTGGTTTTCAATTTTTTACCATATTTGGCACTTTTTGGGGTCACTAGGTGGGCCTGGTACCCTACTTTGTGCCTTAAATCTCAAAATTAGACTTAACATTCTAATCAATGAACTTTCTAAAATGTTGAACAACTCCACTAAAAAGCATTCCTTCTGAAAAAGTGGCTACAGAAATGAAATACATCCCTTCAAAAAACTGAGAAGTTTATAAACCGAAACTATAGATTATGGGAAAATCCCAGATTCTTGATTTGGCAGCCATTTTGACCTTGAATGACCTCTATTACATCATGGAATAGAGTTTGTTATGTGTTTAGTATTTTAAAGGATACGTCTCCTCCAGACCAACATTTTGATACCAAACTTGTGGTATTCAATGAACTGTGAGCATTTTTATGGTCAATTTCTTTACCCCCACCCCATTATTCCTCAATATATGTGTGCTTCAGGTGGCTGATTCCCTGATTTGTGGGTGGTCAGTTTGACCAGGCCTAACGCAAATCTGACCATGTCCCAAAGTGGGGGCACGGCATTTTGGTAGGCCCCATATACTCCCCTATCCACCTAAAGTAAAAAATTCCATCTACATGGGGGGGTAATTAAACTCGCTAAATAAGGCTCTTTTAAGATTTGGCCGATAGCCTAATTGTTATCTGGACAAATATAAGGTGGTGCTTAGTGCAAGATGTTCTGAAAACTAGTTCTATGAAGTCATTGAAAGGACAATTAAACCATGAATAAATCATTGGCCCAAATAGTATCTTAAGAGTATTCTAAAATCCCAGTTCCTGTCCTTGACCTTTTAAGTCAAATGTCCCCTCTCTTTTCAATTGTTCCCTACTCATAACCATAGACTCTGGAAGACTATCACAGGGAGATGGAGCTGCAGACATGAGTCAAACAATCGCATTAGGCACCGTGCGCACTGGACACACATATTTGGTTTGCCCAGCGTAGCTTAAACATGGGCAGTGCTGCACTTGGGTCATTACTGACTGATCCCTCACATTTCTAGCGTGCCTATTGGCTGCAAGTTGGGTATCGTGATGCAAGATCTACTCTTGGAGGATCCCCTGTTTTAACATTCCCATGTAGAACAAAGAACTGGAAAACGTTCTCAATTTTAGTACCATAATTTACCCACAGATGGCAGCACCATGAACAACTCGCCTTCCTAGCATAGAATCACATGCCATACTCAGACAACTTCTTCAGAAGTTTGACAGAATAATTTGGTAATGGAATTCGTTTTGAGATTCCTCTCATGTATAACAAATATATATTCTTCTAAAAATGGTTGTTTCACATTTCCTTTTTCCAAGCTCTTTCGATTCACAATGAAAAGTATCTTTGTATTTGATATGTGAAGCAGAGTCACATAATGTGATTGATTGGCATGCAGGGCATGTCCAAGTGATTGTATTAATTATCTTCTTATATGCTGCCAGTATTACTGTATATATCTGGAATGCAATGAGTTATTTAATTTTCTAATTGATGGATAATGTTTAAATCAATTAAGTAACCGACCTTCCACCTATCCTAATTGATCTTGTAGAACTTCTGAACAATTAGTAGAGTTCGAGGTGATGCTTTACTTAGAAAAGAATAGAAAGAGGATAATGATTTCACAGGCTAGCAGCTACTTACAAAGACTATGTATGGGTTTATTTTCTATGTAAAAGAATCTGAGTATCCTCCACCATTGTTTTTATTACAATGATTATAGGGCATACTAGTACTAGTATTCAAGTTCATATTGCTGGTATATGAAGTGTAACCAATACCCATAGTCGTAGGCATGGCACTACCAGGAATTTATTTTTAAATTCAATGATTTGTATGCAAACCCAGCGGGCTTTCTGACCAAGGTGCCCACATTGGAGCTGAAGAGGATTAGTGTCCGGATCAGCCAAGTGAGTTTAGCCAACAAAATCTAGCCGGACATGGAGGGTCAGGTAAATAGGCTATGGCTATACCAATCAGGTACGTGCACTCATATCATGGTTGCCTCACCAGTTTCAGTTTCAATCAAACCTGAGAGTAGTAGACATGTATGTATTTCTCTGATCAAACGTTGTTTAATATTAGGAAATGTGAAGGTATTTGTTAAAGAAGATTGCGTAAAGGTAACTTTGTACGTGCAAACACACCTGAATCGAGTATGTATATGTATATTGCTTTGTGCAAGAGTGCACATGATTTTGTAGATGTGTTTGTTTGTTGGGATCTGCGTCACTTCCAATGGCCTAGGTAATATCGCAAGGAGATGGAACCCCAGAATTGACCCGCTGGCAAGATGCCAGAGACAGCGCCTCACAACACCGCATATTTGTATAGCGTCCACTCCAGCCCGCTAGTGAGGATACAGAGACCTCACATATTTAGTAGTCTACTGAGGAACATCAAGCATTACACATTTACACCATCTAGTTCCTTTTTGACATGGCAATAATAGTTCCTGATCCAAGGAACTTCAAAATCCACTAAGTGCAATATATCTTTCCTTGTCATATTTTGATTTTCGAATCCCTCATTCTCCTCTACCCTCCTAAACAAAGAACACGTTCTCCAAAAGATTTTACGACAAGTATACATAAGCATCATAAAATAATTATTTCAGCAGGGCTCCAGACCCGGGGGGGGGGGGGCACTTGGGTATTTAGGGGGGTGCATACGTTCGTTATCAAAATTAAAAAATACCCCTAAAGCACTGATTTCTGGCCAAAAAAGCACCCTTATTTTAATAAAACGCTGATTTTTTCCACTAAATAAACACCCCTTCTTTTATCAAAACACTGACATTGGATGAACGAGAACACGTATTTTAACTTAAGATTTTATAATCCTCTGCTTGTTTAGCGGCAGCAAGTGGCGGCAGCAAACTCGGAAGCCCAGCGTCACTCCGGGAGTCACTCGGCGTCAGAGCCGCGTATATTTCGTGGATTGTGAGGGGATTTTGACCCCCATACTTCGTACCTGGGTACAAAAAAGTACCCTTCTTTTACAAAATCGCGGACATGCGGAGGTCTTAAAAAAAGACCCCTTCTTCCGCGAAATACGTAACGAAGGTGCGGCCCCCCTCTGTACCTGAGTGCCCCCCCCCCCCCCCCTCCCCCCGGGGCTCCAGATTGAAGGTTTAAACTTAAAATTACATACCTTCAGAACATCCCTCCATATTAATACCGGTATGTAAAAATCTTATCAAATCTATTGATTTTCATAAAAAGTGACGATAGTTGAAATTCTAAATTAGCGGTACTCCAATTTTGTGTTTAAATTAAAGAGGCTTTATTTTGGTGAAAACCAATAAAGGGAACCTTTCTTGGTGGCTTACAAGCCTATGTCGGTTTATATAATGTGTCTGTCCATCTGGGCGATGGCCTAGACAATTACAGATGACGGTAGGTCGAAAGGATTGTAAGCTCTTATATTTATTATTAGAATCTCAAAATGACCACATTTTCACAAATAAACTCACTATCCACCTTAAATATTGATAATATAATCAGATTTGATTCAATTTCATAATGAATTCTTTTTCAAATTTTAGGATAAGGGGTTTCCATTAGTTCTTCTTAGGTATATGCAGCATTTTACTATTTTTTTGGCATCTACCTATGCCGGTACGTGTATATTGGCGCTAACACAGACAGTGCTGTCACCCACGTGGCCGCCGCGAGTGACGTTTGTTTATGTTGTGGAGCTCTCCGCTCTCGAGAGGGCTGAAAGCATGTGCCAGAGTACAGAAATGGCGGACGGTGAGTACGGTTCGATCCTGCCAAGCACATTTTATCCCAGATGCACCGATATAAAATTGTTTGGATTTGTATAAACTCATTATCTATTTGGATTCATTCTCGCCTAGGATTTGATCATAGTCATGTATCTTTGAACTGAGTTTTATTTGTGATTTCAGGGTGAAAGTCCAGCAACCGTCACACATGTTTGCTTACAAATGAGCGACTGAATGAATGAACGACTGAACTCGTACAAGTTCGTTTTTTTTGGAGATTCCTCACCGCGCTAAAACATCATACATAGAACGTCCGGCTTCCTGTATACACATGTGATGGATTGATTTATTTTTGATGGAAATATTGTAATATTTAGCCTGTGATCGTTTGTGAACAGTAAATAATATGATGAGAAAGCAAAGCTTTAAATGCTCGCGCAGCTCGATGATATTTCTGCATTCCCCTTCAAATGCAGTCACAACGTGTTTGTTATTGTTATCCGTGACGTCATTCTTTACTTGAACTTCGCTGAAACATATTGGAAGTCCCTTCATATGAGCTTCATATTTGTGCAATAACCACACACAGTATGCGTAGCGATTGACCGAAAATATGGCATAAAAATTACTACGACTTCAACCTGTTGCAAAATCGTCATTTCACGACAGATTTCCTCTAGAATTAAGAGACATGTAGAATTATTTGTGGCGGTTGTAGCGATTTAAACTGCATTGAAATCGATTCACGGAAAGACGAGTAAAGTCAGTTTTACTGTGAACATCGAAGTTACGACTTTGGAATGCGCGGAATTGCATCGTAACATGACGTCATTTCAAGACGTCAGCATTTGTCGCACGTGAGCATGTATGTTTCAGTTGTTGCATAGTTCGGCGTGTGTTGCACGATAGTCGGCGACCAAAACGCTATCTTGACACAATTTAAAGGAAACAATCCAAATTTATTATTTGATTAAGAAATATTTAAAACATGAAACGATCTGGCGGCAAAATGTGCTCTTAAAGCAAAAAGTTATGCTCATTTCTCGCGAGGTTATCGAGCGAGCGAGATAAGAGACGAACAGACAGAAGTGTTGACGGAAGTGCGGACACCGTTTTCTAGGCCTCAGTATGTACTTCCATTGACAATGGCATTGTTGACATCCTATACCGTAAATGCTCGCTACGCTGAGCCGGCCTACGGCCGACTCACTACGCGAGCTATAAGTAAGTAAACAGTCCTTATAATCAGTGACCGGAAAGTCAACAATAGACAGAGGACAACTTGACCTGATTTCAGCTCAAGATCATTGAGCGTGATTTTATTAGCTTGAGAGTGATTTCCTTCCTTTTGCCACATTGGTGGGAAGGTATTTTTGTTGATAATTCTTTCATGTCATGGCCAGAGAGTATATGGAAAGAATGGCTTACCAAGAAATGCAGAGGGCGGCAATGAGGACTGCACATTCAGAGTCACCAGTAGGGGGAGCCACCTCTGCTCCACCTGTCCAACCGGATGTATTTCAAGATATCATCAACAACATGAAGCGAAAATTCAGCGTGAATTTGGAGCACTACTCCAACGTTTTGTCAGGTATGATGACACCGCAAGTTCGACGGCGAAATCGGCGGACCAGTAGCAACAGCAGTACGGATGGGAACAACGTTGAAATATCAGGTTGTGGGTTGAATTACATGGAGCCCCATTCGCCTGCAATGGAAGTGACGGAAGAGTTTGAATTGCTTGAATTGGATGGATCTGTGTTTGATTTTCCTGCCAACGGACGAGTGAAACTTGGTGTCGGCCACAATTTTATATCAAACCAACTCAGGAATCCAACATGGTGTGATAGTTGTGGGGAGTTTATTTGGGGGGTGTATAAACAGTGCCTCAAGTGTAAAAGTAAGTCAAATTTTTCTTTTGGTTTCATGACTCCCTGAAAATGATACTTCTGAAAACATTGCTACTCAAATTTCTTTTTAATGGGGGACCATGAAATGAGACCTACAAAGTGCTGTTGCTAACATGGAAGAGATTTAAGAATTTGGGTGATTGTTGCTTAACATATCAAACAGGTATTTCACAGTAAAATCATTCGTAATTTGTAATTTCATCTGGAACCAACCCACTAACATTTTAGAGGCCCACCAGTGACCCCATGTCATGGTCACCCCTTTTTATATGACAATTATCAAATGTGTTACTAAATGCTTCTACATGAAAGATAGGCTCAGTATTTAATCTGAAAATCACACCTTATTTCTGAAATACTTAAAGAATCATTCTCAGGAATTCATGACAACTTTTTTTGAGAAGCTTTGTGTCTCAGTTAATGTTTATTTCAGTATGAGCTAAGGTAGGTTCTTCAAAGGATAGAACAAGCAAGTTCTCTTTCAACCACACTGCCCAGAAGGATGAGTCTGAATTCAGCAATCAAGGCATCAGTTCCAGTTGTTTTCTTTACAGCTATGCATACACAATGCTTTTGACTTTCAGCCTAGAAACTCTCAGCCTCAGGGGCTGGCCGCTGTTTTTCTAGTCCCTGCACATGCTAAATATGACAGTTTCCTTGTAATAATAATGAAACAAAACTCCCTCTAGTATGTGCAGGGAGCTAAAGCTTTTAGTGATGTAATACATTAGCCGTACTAGATTCAAGGCTGGACGTATGCGAAGCACTTTGGGATTCAGGAATAAGCATGTTTCAGCTGTCTGTTGTTTTGTTATTTTGATGGTGTTGGGCACTTTCAAAATATTACACACATCACTGACTTTCTGAGTTTCCTCGGTGGAGTTGGAACACTTCTATAATCCTGAATCATACACAAACATGATGTAGAGTACATAGACATTTGAGGTATCGTGTTTTGTAGGGGTATTGTTTAAAACAGGCAGTGGCCTGGTTTGGCTAATACCTCTGAGATTGACTTAAGTCATAACCATACCTCTAATAAAGAATGTTTGATTTCAAACATGATCAAATTAATTACCAGGTCGTCTGTGTAGCAAATGTGGTGTGCTTGCTACATTTGCTAGGATTATTATTTCAGATTTTTCATTGCAGTTGTGCATTAATATCAAGCCATATAACAAAAAATACCAGCTTAGCGCATGTCATTACAAAGGAAATTTAGGAATACCACTTTGGCATATCCGTGTCAGCCTACCGATTACATGTATCACCACCTGTTTATGTGCTATGCCATGCATTATTTCAGGCTGTTTTCATTTGTATTGCTTTCAACGATTAGTCACATTGCATTGTTTCATACTATCTGGACAGATAGATCAATTAATTGATTATATATACTAGCCGCACTATGAATCAATCAACATATTATAAGTGATACACATGCAAGCTTGTTATAACAAACAATACCTAGACAATTAGGCATGGTAAGCATATAGCTAGTATTTACATGATACAGCCCTAATAGCTTTGGATAGGCAGTTGATAGCTTTGTCTTGTGGTGGAATTACTGGCAGTTTTTGTGTGAGAGGATACTCTGTGTCAACAAGTGTTCTGACATCCAGGAAATCCATTGTGGCAGCTGCTTTGATGGAGCGTGCCAGGCTATTGTCTGGAAAAGGATGTTGGGCTATATGTATTGTGTAGCCACTGCTAGTCAGGGCTTTAAGCCTTTTAGAATGATGACGTAATTCAGACTGGTCACCGAGACAATGATAAATAATCACATATCAGGAAACCCCAAAGTTTTTATATGAGATATATATATATAAAAATAATTTTCAAGTGAATATTTGAATTTTTTAACTTCTAAATGTCTACTAAATGACACTTCTTTACTTGTTTTAGATATTTCAGGTATGTTCATATCTATGGTTGCTATATGGATGTATTGCAATCTCGCTTGAATATTAGGACATCCATATATATATTTCTTATGAAACCCCTTTTAGGATACCATGTGTAAATTCTAGCTAAGGCACTACATTTTGTAGTGTTCAATAAGAAGCATGGGCTCATATCTGGGTTAACTGATATCACCATTTTTATTCCAGTTTCAATATCTTAGTCAAGACTTTAGATATTACATCATATTTTTGCGGTTCAAGTGATAGATAATTTTAAGTCTATCCCAATTAGTTTTGAATGAAGATATTGTCACCATAATATGTCATCATTTCTATAACATCATCTTAGTATTCAAAATATCTTAGATACATTATTTTTCTTCCAATTACAACACTACGCTGTCTGGTCTGATGGTATGACCGTCTCTGATTGGGTCAGGAGGAGGAAGGTCACTGAGCAGTCCCAGGTGTGCTGTTAAAACATTACCTGTCATAGCCACCTGGGGGATAACATTTCTGATCTGTAACACGAGTGCCCCATGTGGTGAGCCATGCCTCCAAATCAAATTAACCCATTTATCTCCCCGAGCATCCACTCAATCTAATATCTTTGGCTTCATTGGCTGTTTCTAAAATGTGAATGTAATCTTTTGAAATTAGTAAGATTTTCTTTTTAAGAAGCAATATCTTCTGATTATGACATGTTTTCTGTATTTCAACTCCATAAAAGCAGGATCCTCCAATCTCAGTCTGTATGTTCCTGATAAAAGCTTGGAGTAGTATTTAACAGTTATAACTTACAAGAAATTTTCAGGGATATCTTAGGCTCTTAGCTTAAGAAAAGACCTTGAGTCGCCCTTTGTACATCAAGGAAATGGAGTGTTCTGTCCACAGGAAGCCCCGCCTGCTTCTCAGGATGCAGGCTGCTATCAGCTATTTGTAGATACAGCCACTGTGTACACCAGTAGGGCATCTAGGCATCATATGGGTACCAAAAGCCTTGAAATTACACATCCAAATGTTTTGATCAGAATTTTCTAAAATGCCAATTTCAATCAAACAATTTGGAGTTATTACTTGATTGTAAAAGTGGCAGAGTCATCTAGAGCAGAATTAGTTATCATCTACTTATCTCATGACTCTACTATACCCAGATAGTTCTATGCAGAACTACATATGGGCTGAAGTCAACTAATGGTAGATTGTGGAAAGGGTATTAAAGCCTGGCTTGTAGCAAGTTTAGAGGAAGCCATTTTCATGGAGTCATGTTACACTTGGAAGTACATTGGATGCCAGGCCGGGAAGGGGAGACTTGATATTATAATATACAGTGTACAAACATCCTTTAAGCTACTAGCACTGCTACTTCACTTACGTTGGGAGTTTCTTTAAAGGTTACACATTCCTACATCATAGCTGAAAGAACCCTTTGAAGATTTCACATGGTTAGAAATCACAATCAAATATTTTCTAATATATTAATGGTTCTGATGAGAAATAAAGTGTTCAAAATAACAATTAAATTTGCACATGTATGCTATGGCTTAACCTATGGTTGGTGCAGTACAGCAGTAGTATGTTCACTATGTTGCAATATTCAGTGTAGAGTTTTGGCAGATGAAGATGCATATCCTTTCTCTCAGGTGGTATCAAAATCCATGTGAACATTTCCAATTAGGAATATTAGTGATTTTTTGTGATTGATGGGAATGTCCTATTCTGAGATTATTATGATTAATTCTCCTGGGGTTGCCCATCTGTTGCTTGAGAGCCATGTGCTGCAATGAATATTCTTCCCTGTATGTCCGCATCTGCCCACCTCAAACTGTTACGTAACAACAGGTCAAATACCATGATGACATAACACCGACATCTGGACCATCTATTTCTTATTTTTTTCTTTGTAATTCGCCAGAATAATGTCTTAGAACCAGTGGCTGTTGAAGTGAACTTCCAGATGTGATTTATCACCCAACAGCATTGCTGTCATTCTGACTCACTCAAAAATGGTGGACACCTGTTAGGCTTGAGGTATTTTAATAGCTTTTGTGTCACACATGGTGGGGCTTTTAATGTAATTATTAAATTGTGAATGGTTGGGATTGAAAAGCTGATTGTTAAACATTTTTTATTCATAATTTGTTGCCAGCATGGTGTTGTATCACACACCAGGGGTCAGTTGTAACATTTTGAGTTACAGGGCCTGACATCAATCTTAAGGGTCAGCTCGTTGTCATGTTTTGCAAGCTGATGTCAGATTCTGTGTGTCTGGCTAAAGATGAAAACCTTATAGTTATACATGTAGTTCTCATAAATGACAATAGGTATTAAAGATGTGGTTGTGATATTGAGTGAGATTATTCAACTAATGGAAATACATGATCTGATCTACTAAAGTAAGGTTCAAATGTTCATTTTTGCCATGAATGGAATGGTTTAGAACTAATTACTCTGCATTTACTTTAATTTGCCACTCAGACAAGAAGTTCAGATAGTCCATGAGCTAGAGACCAAATATACTGGCTTTGAGAGAAAGGACCTTGTGTCTTTGGAGGGATAGGGGCAGGTCAGGGATAAAGAAAAATTTGAAATAAGATAATGTTTAATCCTGCGTTAATGCCATGTAAATTGGTTAGTTTAAAACATAAAACATAAAACCTCAATCCCGCTTTATCTACTCTGGATTTGGATAGTTAATCCAGTGTCAGAGCCAAGGGCATTCTTTCCTTGCCCTTCTGGCTTAGTATAGCAGGCTCTCAAGATGAGAGTTCTCCCCATGTGGTAGCAATACCCAGCAGTAGCAGTTTGCTGAGAGCTAGAGTAACACCAGTAGAGGAACTAAATTCAGCCACAGTTGGATGTTTAGAGGTACATGTAATGTATATTTTAGCAGACACTTGCTCTAGTGGGGATGGTAACCTGAGCCCTGCAAGCATGGTAGGTAGAACCATGCTGGTCTCTGGCCAGCAGGGTGTCTGGCCGGCATTTTGACACCTAAACCCTTGAAAACCAACAGGATGCACAGGATTTCTTAAAATGTCACTGCAGCCCAAACTTCTTACCTCAATGTTGTTAGATTTTCTGCAACAGGGATTAATGGGTTAAAACTTTATTTATAAAACTTTACTTTTATGTCTGGAGCTCCCTGGTGTTCTAATAACAACATTTTCAAGCATGTTATGAAGAACGATTGTGAAGAAATGTTTAGGTAGAGGTGAGCTGTGAATAGAGAAGTTATTTAGAAGCTTTGATTTTGATTGGAAACAAACCTATTGGTACAAGTCTCACCACATAATAAAAAGTTCCCTGAATTCAGACCTAGTATTTCAAGGCAGCAGAGTTTCTAATGAAAACATTTCTGATTTGTTATTTCATGGAAAGAAAATATTAGCATGAGAAAGAAAATCTTGGCATGAGGGGGTTAAAACTGTAGGTTAGAATGTAGTATTTAAGCAGGAGAACAATACCTACCCCTATAATCATGAGCAGCCCGCATTTCCAGACAATGATGATTGTAGTAATTATGGACTGAATTCCAGTGCATGGAAAAAACGCTGTGCTTTTTCAGAAGCAATGCCTGTCTCATTGTTTCCCTGCAGGGAAACTATGGCAAGGGGCTAGGACAAAAGCATTGTAGTATTCCCTATTGTACTGTGGTATTCGTGCCAATTGATTATAGTTACATTGTAGCAGTGTAGTTATTAGATGTATCGCTAACTGAGGCTGCATTAGATTAGGATAGCAGTGGTGGGCTGTTCAGGGCTTATACATGTAAATGTAATCTTTATTTTAAGTCAGTATATCAATTTCAAGAAACACGAGCTACTAAGGCACTTGTCTACCTTGTCATATTTAAAGTAAGATTCCAGACCACAGCTCTGGACTGGTCACTGAAATTTCATTATTAGAGTTCTGGATGGCTATGACAGATAGTGCATGTCTATGTAATCCTGAGATTATTATTCTTCAGTTTCAACCATATTGTATGATAGAATACAAACACGTGTCCAATAATATTTCCAGAAAGGTAGAGTTGACCCCTAGGATGTGTATGAGATTGATTTGCTGCACAGCATAGCCAAGTGGGGAGCACTGGGTTCCTTATAATGCATCACATGCAGTACCTAGTAATACCCTCTAAAATGTCAGGGTGGAGATACACTCAGTGCACTAACAGGCAAGCCATGCTGGAATTTGGAGTTCTCTCCGTCTTATCATGGCTGTCATAAATCTACAAGAAACGCTGCAAACTGCAGTATCTTTAACCCTTTCATTTCTCCTGCTGCCAGAAAAATGTCTGTTGAAGAAATGGTAGTCACCCCTAAATCTATAAATCTTCTTCGCTGTTTGGCATAATTTCACCTTTGTACTTAATTTTATTATCACATTATAAGTATATTTAATAACTTATTGATGCCATTGCTTAAGGTGAACTTGTTGCATGTAACTTAGATGACCTGCCTACAGAACCACTTTGACTTGTTGCTTTAGTGGCCTGTTATGAGAGGTTAATGTAATATGCTAATTATTAGTAATTTTGTAAAAGAGTCTTAGAACTCCATTTTCTCATTGCTGGATTAATATGGTTTGGGTATCGAAAAGCTCAAATTAATTTTTGGAGTGGGCTAGAGCTTCTTTCAGCCTTGGTTGTCTGACGTTACAACAAAACATTTTTCATTTTTCTTTGAAGCCATTTTGAACAAAGGGAAAATAAATATTAGATTGTGAGTAGAGTTTCTTCTTTTGAGAAGCAATCCTCTCAATTTTTGAAATATATTTTTCACTTTTTACAATATCATCTTAGCACTTATCGAGGATGAATAGGAGAAAGTTGTTAATCATATGCAAGGTTGAATGCTCTCATCAATTGAATCATTTTAATCCTCTTTACTCTAAATCATGGTAGCAGTGGACTTAATTGTTATCAGCCTCCTGTACCTGTAGATCATAATTTCCATACTCGGCCCCTTTCAGCATCGTCTGACCTCTAGGGAATGGCCAGAAATGGCTAAAATCGATCCCCTTACTTGGCTGGTTTCGCGATTCAGGTGCCAGGGGGATTTATTGACTTGTTTTTGCCTGGGAGAAATTGTTAATGGTTAACCAATTTATGCTCGGCAATCCCCTTAAAATGTATCAACTTGATCCAAATTACTTCTCTTAAAGAGGCGTGTATTCATGGAATGTCTGAAATATCTAGCTTTTTGTTGGGTTCTGATAGATATTTATCCCTTCCAAACGATGTTCCCCTCAGAATTAATGATATCACCAAAATAGTCTGGTTTTACTTCTTCACTGGTGTGGTGTAAAGAGTGCTCAGTACCTGAAACTGGAATTTCCGGGTCTCATAGAATTGTGAATGTTTCGGATGGATTGGCATCTTATCAATTCTGACAGTGCGGCATTAAGTACTTGAATAGGGACCACTAGCGTGATAGCCCAAGACTATATGAAATTGAGTTGGGCTCGTTGGATATGCCTCTGTAGCCCTCCTTGCTTTGAAGCGATAGATAACAAAACTCAAGTTGAATGTTGAATGGAATATCAATATCATCTGTTGTCATTTGCATTGTCCTATAGTACACTTTACCAAATGAAATGCAACATTGAGTTGAATGGCTAACATTTCAGTATTGCTTCGGGGAAAGCACTCTAAAGTTAGGAGTGGTATGACATAGTTGGGCAAAGCATAGTGACCTTTTGGGCACAAACGATTTCCTGGTTTTGAGCATATGGATTATAGCATTTATGTGAATATCATTTTGTCCCAAGGACAAAAACATTACATAGATAGTACACAACTGCCAGCCTCTAACTTGCTTCTAGCATACGCCTTGTGTTCGGCTACTGTTTGTGTGAGAGCACCTAGTTTGTACCCAGAAGGCACAGCTAAAGGTCAGAGGTCACCATTGGTCTTCATCAGAATTCTCGGCACAGCTCGGTGGCTCCCACACGTTTTTCATGACGGAGGAAAACAAGAAATAGTGACTCCCCGGTGAGTCGGGTTGAGTGCAAACTTCACAAGTAAAGCCTGCTTATAGTGGCTGGGGCAGTTCTGCTCTATAGACTCAAGGCTTGACAAGAAGGCAGCTTAGAACGCATCTACTACTCGAAATTGACTGGGGATTTTTATAGTTTATTTGGTCCCAACAGACCACCATATATGGCTTTACAATACAGTATATGAATCTGTGATATAATCATTTCTATATGTATTATATCTAGGCCATGGTGCATTTCTTAGTGGCTCTAATTTCGGAAGTCGTTAGGGGACCTGCAGGCCCACAATTATAGAGTGACATTGGACCCTAGTAGCCATCAGTAGTTAGAGGTCAGGCTGGGTTAGGCTTGATATTGATATTTTGAAATATGAGTGAATAAATGAGGTTGGTTGTCCAGTCAAATAAGTTAACCTAAGGGCCCAGGGCAAGTTATGTCAATAGCCCCTCCATTTCCATTTTCTATACCCACCTTCTTAAAAAGATATTTTTGCCTTTTGGTACATACACAAATCAAATTTTGATACACATATATTATTATATGAAAATGAGTTAGTGATATGTGAAAATAGGACAATCATACTAGCTGTGATGTATTTTTTGCAGCTGGTACCACATGTTGATTGTGAAAATTCAACTACAATCAACCTATAGTCAAGCCTGCCACTCATGCTTGTCACTGTTTGGAGCAAATGCCACTGAATAAATGTCTCTTGAGGTAGGTTAACCCTCTCATGAGTGTAACACCACAGAGGTATATTTTCCCCTGTAGGTCCACAGGTAAAAACCTGCAGTTTCATGTTATGTAAGGGCAAGTTTCAACACAGGTGCCCTCCCCAGGTGCCGACAGCAAATAGTCATCAATGACCAATCAGGCATTATTAGAGAGGCCTTATTACTGAAGTATTCATTCAATCTTCATTGGTCAGTCCAGTGCTTCAGGGCTTTACAGCAATATTTTATTTCATTTATACCAGCATAGTAAGCCAGAATCTGGAAGCAGCCATTCTGCTGGACGCCTGGCAAGAAAATAATCAAAAGTAAACTTCTTGCACCCAAAACATCCAAACTATTATAGAGATCACTTTTTGACCAGCACATTTTTTGACCAACTACCATTTGATTATCTCATAATTTTATGTTCAATTAGTAAAAGGTTGATTGCAATTAAGTTTCATAGATCCTGACGATACTTAGAGTAAATCTCTAGTTATTTATTCTCTTTTTGAACAGAGCATTTTCAGAAAAGAGTTGATAGAGAAAAGTTGATCTGATTCCTCTTTGAATATCTTGAAAAGTCATTTGCATTAAGTATTAAAGATCCTGAAAACACTAGTAATAGACTTGATAGCCATGAATGTTTTCAAGCAAGATCTGTTGTTGTATTTGAGGATGTCTGGCCCACTTGTTGTAGATGGCCTCAAGGAATGTGCCATAGTTCACTAGTCCAGGATTTATAAGTGGCCTTATCAGTGTCCAGGGCAGTAGTAGGACTTGTAGTAGTTGGCTTCCTATTACTCCCAGGATCTGGGCTACTGTCTGAGCACTGTAGCTGAGACTGCTGGCTCCAGCTCCTGCTTGGCCACAGTAAACCAACACGACCTGCCACTCATATTTCCCACACATGTGTGTCCTGTAGAAACATGATCTTTTTCATGTCACATCCACTTTGGGTACTACTATGGTCAGCATAGACACATTCTCTTGTGAGACACAGAGATGAATAAATCTAATAGTTGGAGGAATTGTTGTTGTCTGAATGTAGAGTACAACTTTCGTATCAGCTTTTCAATTTTTTCATGGTGTTTGATGAAAAACAGACCACCATAGAGCTTCAGGCATGAATGTGTTAAATGAGGATTGGCCTGTATTTAGATAGAGCACATTCAGGGCAGATGTCTTGAAACCATAATCCATTCTTCCTCCAGCAAACAGCTGGCCCTGTTACTGAAAGGTTAGTATAATGAATCATTGTACTCAAATACAAACAGTGATAGCTAGTATTATGAAGCTCCAGATCAACCTTTCGTCTATATACAGGGAAAGTAATCAGGTAAACCTGGAGGAGTTGTCCAGCAGTGTCGGGCATAGTGTGCTAGTTCTTTCTATTATGATTAATGTTGATGGTGATAATATAATTGAATGTAAAAACCACAATGATGATGATAAAGAGGATAATGAATTAATGATTATAAAATGATAATGATTATGATGGAAGTCATAATAATAATCATGATTATGACTTATTATTACTATTATTATTATTATTATTATTATTAGTATCATTATTATTGTTATTATTATTATTATTATTATTATTATTATTATTATTATTATTATTATTATTATTGATGATGATGATGATGATGATGATTATAATGATAATAACAATAATTATAATAATAATAATAATAATAATAATAATAATAATAATAATAATAATAATAATAATAATGATAATGATAATAATGATAATGACAATAATAACAATATCATTAATGACATTAATGATAATAACAGTAATGACCATAATATATAGATCCTTTTGATTTGAGAACTGTGTGGCTGTATAAATAAAAAAAGTAATCTTTATTTTAAGTTGTTATATCACTTACAAGAAACACGAGCTACCAAGGCTCTTGGCCGACTGAAATGAATTGACTGTGATGTGTTGGTCAGCTGCCCAGTGTGTGTGATAATATCTGTGGTAGCAGCCAGCAGCAGTGTGTGAAGGAGCTGCTAGGAGATAATGGTGGTGACCTGATAACCTTGCTGCTAAGGCACAGACACCATCCATCCTCATGTCATCAGTATTGATCTCCTCTCTCCTTAATCCAGACCTCATCAGCTCAACATGGACACTTTGACCAATGGCCAGGGCCACGCTCACCACCTGGTTCAACATGGACACCTTGACCACTTGCCTCGGCCATTTTCCGGCTACTACTAATGCTGTTTCCTTGGCCACTTGATAATCAAAATTTTGAATTCGGATTATCACCATACTTTCTGCTATTTTTAGGATAAATTGTGACTAGCCACTAGCCAGTTGAAAGTGGTGAAGGAAACCAGAGTACCCAGTGAAAACCACTGCCTAATCTCTGACAACTTTCACAACCTGGGCAGTGGTTAGAGACAGTGGTCAGTCAGTGGCAACGCCTTAGACCACTCAGCCATCAGGGCAGGCCCCCACTTGATACTGTAGCGGGATCTGAGTTAAGAAGTATCCTGGCTAAAATAAGTAGTGCAACTGCAAAAATGACATGTTGACTGCCCTGACGACTGTGCAGTTATGTCCACTTGCAAAACTATCTGAAAGAGAGCAGTGGGTTTGGTTCTACACACCATTTCTCCTTCAAATATTTTCTGAAATATGCTCTGGTCAGAAGGGTTTCACCGTGACAGGCATTAATGGGTTATTATACTGAATGTTTTACTGATTCTGGTATTCACCCTGGAGTTCATTGCTTTCTCTTGCTGCTGAGCTGTATATTATATGACCTTTTCAGTGTAAAGCCAGACTTCTCCCAGGGTGATAGCTCAGAGGAGCAGAGAATCTGTTCTTGCCACCGGGCTCAATACAGCCAGTAGCCCCCACGGCCATCAGCATCTACAGACACCACATCTGGGTTACCAAAATACTACTGTTAACAACCTACAGGGTTACCTAGATAGAGTTAAGAATGTAAATAAAATCAAGTTGAATCAAAACTCAACCAAAGCAAAGTATATGGTTTCATACTTGCCCAACTTATGTAAGATGTATTAAAACTGTTGTCAAATACCTGTATGAATAATTGCCCACTTGCATTGCCAAGGAAAAATGACTTCCAGGCAAGTAGAAATCTATCCTGATATGCTGGTTGTGGCAAGTTGAAAAGATAAAACCATTAAAAGACTGTGTGTGTCTGTATGTATGTGTGTGTTTATATATAATATATATATATATATATATATATATATATATATATATATATATATATATATATATATATATATATATATATATATATATATATATATATATATATATATATATATATATATATATATATATATGGCTTCCTTATTGAATCTTAAGTCTGCTTCACCAAGATGTTATTGTTTTGCCATGCAAGTAAAAACTGATATCAACGTGCCCTGCATGACAAGTCAAACCTTCAAATGATGTCACATTGGAGTGAACTTTAACATGGACAATAAAAAATTGTCAATATGTTTGAAAATTCTGATGTATGCCAGTAGTGCAGTACATGCTTCTTTATTTGACCTCATTGATAGACATGGTACTATTGTCACTGATATTGTCACATTGTCAAATGAGCATGGTGTTTAACTAAGCATAAAGATAATCACCTCCAGAGAAATGCAAAATAATTGACCTTGAGTGACATTCAATTAGTCATGCATTCTCTGCCAATCAGATAACATATTCCTTCCAATTATTTCATTTTTTATCTCTCCCGAGATCAGAGGATTTCGGCAGATAGCTGATCTATGAAAATCTGCGAGCAGGAAATGTGAGAAGAGGGTGTATTGATTGTAACACTCTAATATGATATATTACTGCCACTGCTACATCACTGCCACAGGCACCATCAGGAGCAACGACCAGCAATATACCTAGATTGTGCGGCTCCTGTTTGTTATAAATATCTCATAAACAATACAGTGAGATTCACCTTGCTTTACCATTAGTGTTCCTACTGTTGCAATTCTCTTGCCTTCATACAGCATGCGTTTATACTGGAATCTGACACAAAAACAACAACAACAGAATACTAGTTTGTTCTCTTAGTACAGTAATTTTCATCACCTTAGTAACAAAAGCATGATTCCCAATTTTCTGTTTCCGGGAATTATTTTTGGGTAACTTAATGATCTTTTCAGGTCACAAATCCTAGGGATTGCAGAGTTCAGGGCTTGTAAGTTTTTTGTGCTTTTCGCAAATCATTAAAATCAATTGGGTCTTATCAAAGTGTCAGATTGCTGACGGCGTCTGAGTAGGAATTGTAGGAAGAAATGACCAACTAGAAGGCCACTCATTCTTATGAACATTTGAGTGTAGAACTACATATAAATGTATACACTACAGTAAAGCTTAGTAGCTAGGCATACTGTATCTGAAAGCAGGGTCTAGCAGTCTAGAATGGCATTGGTTGCTTGTGTTGCTGTTTCCAGGTAAAACATAGCAACTAGATGTTGATGAAATATGTAGCAGCTACTCTGAGCATCAAGTGTCATTCAGAGAATGTACGGGATATGTGGAGTGTCATAAAAGATTAAAAGGCTTCATATAACATGCTTTGTTTGAGCATTTATGTGGAATTCAGTGCACAGTAAATGGTACTTAGTGAGATGTCAATTATTGGAATATGTTCCACTATAAGTAATTCAGATGAGTGATCGATACTCAATTAAATATCATCCAGTAACTGTAGCATAATCTATCACTGTACGCATAATACTTTAGGCCACAAAAGTGCTATTTATATGTAATATCATAGATATTACCAGGGATTAGAAATTTAAATTATCATATGATCCATTTGTGTTTCAGATTCAGCAGGTGTCAGATAAAAGTGCCTTTTGACATGATCATAAGGACAATAAGGACTGTTGTTCATTCTAAATCAATGGCAGATAGACGATTTAGGCTATGTTAGCATTTTTTGGGAGTTGATCCAAGATGATGGTGGGTGGGTCTAACTGAGGAATCCAAGGCGTAGCAGGGCATCTTGACATCGGCCCGTGACTGGTTCCTGGCAATGTTCCCTGCTGGCCGAGGAAGGTGATACTTCCACATGTTAGGCACTACAAGGCGGCTTACTGTGTAAGGGCTATTTATCACATAAACCATGCGGCACAATACTGTAATTGTGTAACACCACGGCTTACTGTTTACAGCCTGTGATAAGAGGATCTGATCTAGCCAACTCTGTAGTACAGATACCAGCTAAGTCAAAAGGCCTTAATGTATTTCAACCTGCTTATATTATAAGGACCAACCCCAATAGCTGAGTGGTCTAGGTAGTTGCCACAGAGAGCTAGCTGTCGCTTACCTCAGCACTGGTTGAAATAAGGCACAGGCCATGTGAGGAGAGGAAGTCTACTGACTTAGATTAAGGGGGCGTTTTCTCAGGTTACTTCGGTCTTACCACCATCAATAACCTACGACTCACAATTTGGCCTGAATATAGCAGAGAAAGTTGCAATTATTTATACACACATATATATATATATATATATATATATATATATATATATATATATATATATATATATATATATATATATATATATATATATATACTGTAGAACACGAAATTTCCGCGTGTGTTTATATATAGCGTACTTAGCGTCTGGTGCCGCTTCGCTATATATAAAAACGCTGTAGTTTGTCCTTTTTTTTTAGCCACTGGTGGCGCTGACGTCGATTCTTCTTGTGCAGCCGCTATTTTCGTTTTAGTGATGGCCGCTAGATAGCGCCACTAATCTAATAGAAGATATGTAGCCCTGCTGAAACCCTTTTTCAAAATCGGTTTCTGGGCTTGTGGACTAGCTCATGATTCCATTAATAAACATTCCATTTTGAAATCAAAATCAAAATCTCGTGGGCATAGTCCGTTGCTCAGCTGAGTAATGATTGTTGCCAGCTGACCCTGACTTTTTCAGCAACTGAGCGGTCTGCACAATTCATATCTCTCCTTGGTAGGCTTAGCTCCTTTAAGCCAGGCAAGCATTTTGATAAAAACGTTTAAAATCTAGCATTAAATGATGTTAAAAGTTACAGTACTAGTATTTAAAAGTCACAGTCCAGGTTGACAGAAGCCAGAATACTGAGTGAGTGTTGCACATAGCAACCAGAAGGATAGGTGCCCAGCTATTGTTCCAGCGGCCCTGTTTACACACAAACAAATACTAAATTTAGAAAGTCCATCTCGTTGCTTCACTCTGGCACCATTAGATCAAGAGCTCAGTAGTGTGGCTTCTGTCAACCTGGACTCCGCCAAATGATGTAATTACGGGCGCCCTCTTTTGAGAGAATGCTCAATCAAACTGCCGATCAGCAAGCATTCTCTGCTTAAATTAGTTTGTCTTTTTTGCGACAAATTCGCTATACTTGGGACACGCGTGAATTTCGTGTTCTACAGTATATATATATATATATATATATTAGTGTTCGGAATCAGTGACAATTTTCAAGATCGATCATCGGTCCATCTGAACGACCGATGACCGATTAATAATCGAAGTTGTGTACATGGTTTTCCGTGTCGCCATTGCGATTTACTTTAGTCATAAGGTACCGCGACACCTAGCGGTATCAACACACACTAGCGTAATTGCGTCATGCGCAATGGTGTGCCGTTAACCACAACAACAATGGCGGCATCGTAACATCGCCTCGGCACGCTCAGAGAGGTGGATCTGGAGCGGTCCAGCAGTGTTTCCTCTTTGGTGGGGCAATAAATAAGTAACTTAACTTTTTTTCTCAGATTTTCTGACAGGCAGGACTACCGAAAGTACAGTTATTTCTTTGAATAGAATTTTTATCCATGTTCGTTTTTTTGGTCGAACATGTGAAATTGCGTTCGATCATCATAATCGGAGGCACAAACGAATGCTGTTCGGCTTGTTCGAACAATCGGACGAACACTAATATATATATATATATATATATATATATATATATATATATATATATATATATATATATATATATATATATATATATATACACATATAATAAATATGTATATATATACTATTGAAGCCAAGCCATGCCTGCTCATTAGAAATGACCCCTGATTTGAAATTGCCTATATTATATCTGTCCCAGGAGACCTGCCCCCATATTCACCCTGCTCAGTCCTGGAATGTCTGCTCCTGCCACTGCCACTGCCACTGCTGCTTGTTACTGTCATGTATTGATCAGGTAAATGAAATCTAGATCTGGGTGAAGGACCGCTCCATCAATCCTCAGGCAATGGTCTTATGGTAATTGTCACTCACAGGGAGCCTTAATTCAGGCCTCTCAATGCTTGTGGGAGTGTGGAATTGTTGGGTCATTACTCGGTGTATTTATATGGGATCAAATACAGGCATCGCTGGAGCATTTTCAATGCTTGGATGCTAGTCAGACTGGGTATTGATGGAATGATATAGAATAATAAAATCATGCTTTCAGTATTAATCTCTATCTATTTAAGTGTTTCACGCCTAGGTCTTAGTTTCTTAGTGTCAACATATATGTGCCTGGGGCAGTCACCCCCATGCTTTTAACCCATTGAATTACAAAGATCTCATGGTGGCCACCTGGTGAGCAGGTGTGTAACTAAAGCAGGGTGTACTCAGTTTTAGTTGGTATGTTATGGAGATAATGGTGGAAGTTTTCAAGAAAGACCTCATAGTGGCTACCTAGTGAGCAAGTGTAAATCAAGGCTAATATACATGTACCAGGAGCCACGAGATAACCTTGAAATATCATGAACATCTGTGCCATCTTCATTTATGATTCTTTTGAGAGTAATTGATCCATTTAAAAAACTATGGAACGGAGATTTTCAATTGTTGGTTTCAAGTTGATATCTCTCCTAAAATTAAGTTTCCTCAGTATGGTATCTCCAAAATTGTGGCACGGTTTTGGCTGTCACTGTGATGAGTTAGTCAAGGCAAGCATGGCAGATATTGTCTGTGTTCATTTTGGAGCAGCTGTAGACATAAGAAACGTCAATTGATATTTCTGCAATACCTATCCTGCTGTACAAACATATAGATTTATCAGGGACGTGATATAAATATCTGCAGTCTGTGACACCTAGATTTATCATCAGAGCTTCAGTAAACACCTGTATATAAAGGACATTCCACCTTTCTCGCCAATATGGTAGTGCTGCATCTCAATTTCATGTTCTATAATGATGTTGCTTCAGACTGTAGAGGGATGATTGTAGCTAAATATGTTTAACTGGTCACCAAATGTATTAAACCAGACATATAAATGTATCACAGTGACTTTGATTTTTCCCCAATGCTGTTGTTTTTACTTCCACCTGCTTTATGGCAGTGTATAACATCAGGGCTCGAAATTAGGGGGTGCCGAGAACCCAGGACTCCCTTGAATTCTCCTACGTCTCTATCAAATATATGCAGGGAGCCCAAAGATGTACTGGTTTCTATACACAGCACCTTTAAGTAGCTTTTGAAGATGCTATTGGGCTCCCCAGAAAAAAATGATAATTTCGAGCCCTGAACATGTTTGTGGTACGTGAGTACCTGCATGAATTGTTACCTTGAGCTAGACCCCACAAAGGTGTGTTCTCAGGTGTCTGCTAGTGCTGCTCTAAATTACCTCATGTGAATGAGTTATGGTTATGACCGAGCCTTCTTAAACATATATTATTCAGGTATTACTGATGTATGCAGACTTTACATGTCTACGGTACCAAAATAAATCCTTTGAGTATGACCCTCCTCCAGGTATGTTATACTGGTGTCTTACCTGTCCTGGCACCTGTCTCTGGTCCTATGTATGTATGTGTCTTTGACCACAACTACCATTCATGAAATATACAGGTTCTACCTGGCCCTGGTGGCTGGCACCAAAATTATTTATTAGGAGTGTGCCCCCCTTGCATGTATATCATCTAGGTAATGCTGGGAGATGCAGGCAATACCTGTCTTAGTTGTCTAATGAATTGATATGAGGATGGCCTTACAGGTATAACATTCAGGTGATATTGAAAAATGCCGGCATTACATGTCTATGGTAGCAACATGAATTATTGCTGAGTATGACCCCCTTATTTATATCATTGGTAGATGCATATACTTCTTGCCTGTGTTACCGGAAGGAATTTCAGTTATGTATGACCCCCTTGGAGGTATATCATACTGGTATTACAAAATGCTGCGGGTACTACCTGACTGTGATACCTTTATGAATGATTAATTGTGTATGACCCCTCACAGGACAGGTGTATCATACTTATAGTATTGATAGATGCTGGCACTAATCCTGTCTGTGGTACCAGTATGAATTGTTGTTATGTATGACCCCCTTACAGGTATGTGTTACCTGTATTATCGATAGTTACAGGTACTTCCTGACAGAATTACCTTGATGAATTTCTGCCCTGGCCTCTCGTGTTTCAGAAGAGGAAATTAGTTAGTAATTGATAGTTGTGTTGTTGTTGTCGTAACATAAGGGTCCAGTCTCGTTATGAATGATGAATGAGGAATTATGATTAGAAGAGTTTTGAGCTAGGAATTTGGTATGTAAGCGTAACATGTGGCCTATAGGTATTCAAATTATGCATATTTCACTGTTTCTATGTACATGTATAAGAATGGAGCAATATCTGTGTAGTTAAGCCTAACAGTACCCTGTATGTTATATTTTAAATTGCTATTTTTGTAGTCGACCAAGAGCCCTGGCGCTCGTGTTTACTATGTAAAATTATCACCGACTTGAAATAAAGATTATCTATCTATCTATAGTATTTATTCTGAGCAGGTTAGCATTCTTCAAGAGCTGTAGTCTCCAAGTGTATATATTCTCTCTACATATACCTCATTAACTAGCCTGCCGCCAGTACACCACTGCTCCTACAGGGCAATAAACAACGAATAGCGGTCTTTTGATGCACTCTGAGAGCAGGCTTGCTGGGCGTTATTATTTTAACCCTTTCTTGCCATTTGGGGCACAGCTGAGTGGATGATGTTCCTCCAAATAAATCATCTTTTGGAAAGTATTTGATAGGAGAATTGTTTATCTGGACTCAACTGACATCCCTCCAGAAAAATATTTTGTGATTTTGAGCTTTATTCCCAAGTTAGTTTGGATAGTACCGTTGCATTCAGGAGATACATGTATTTATGAAGAGGATGAGTGATTCTCTGAATGAAAGTGTGAAATTTGGAATGAAGCTGGAATTTGTAAAATATTTGAAAAAGTTGGTGCTCATTTACATTTATCATTCAATTATTTTCCAAAATAGGGTTTCATAAAGAAATATATATCAAAAAATGTTCAGACATAATTGGCCTGCTAGAGGCATGAATGGGTTAAGCACTTAACACAACACAACTCTGGCAGCATGATATTATGCCTGTTGATATTGCTCTACTGTTGAGCACTGACCCTAGACATCAGAGGATCCCTCACAGACCCCTTTAATGTTACCGCCTCCGCCGCTGCCAGTGCCGGTGCTACTCTACACAGGCTGGACTGGAGTGGGTCTAGAATCGGATTAGGCCTTCGTCTACACGGCCATCGCACGTCGCACATCGGACAGGCCACTGTCAGAGGAGATGTCTACAAATGCTCGGGCTTTTCATAGGTGAGTAAGCCGTCTGATCTGAATATCTTATTCTTTGCCACTAGGGGTAATTGTGGCCACGGTGATATCAGATATTGGAAGACGTAAGATGAGGTGATATCATCGTGAGAGCCTCGTCTTTTTGCTGCTAGTACATATGAGGAGATGATGTTATGCAGGTATCTATGAGGGCCATGCCTGCTCTTGATAGTCAGTCTCAGACACCTTCATAGGATTGTAATATATCAAATTACATTCATTTTTGTCATACCATACCCTTTGATCAGTAGTGTTAGTTTCATTATCAGTAACATGCCTCAACAGTGGTATTTTGGGGCTGCCTTCCCTCATGTTATAGACCTTGCATAAGTAGGCTTAAATTATGCCGCAAAAGGACTGCTAACCCTTTCACTTATTCCTTGCACAATGTTATGGGGAATATGTTCGTCAGTATGTTTTCTTAATGGTAGTATTGTTAGGCTTGACTCAACCCTGACATTCAGCTATGTGTGTAGGTATCTATGTTGTGTGAATCTATGTCAAATATTTATAAATGTTTACATGTGTGAAAGGGTCATTCACTTTGATATAATGAAAAGCCTAATCACAGCGTCAATGAATTCTATACAATATTCTTTTAGATTAATATTGCATGGCATCTGGGAATGGCATTGAATAAGAGACCTGATAACTGGGTGTGGCTGATTAACACACTCCCATCTCTATAGTGGTATTAAAGAGTAGATTTTCCTAGAACCACATAATCTGAGATTTTGCGTAATATATATTTCAAAATGTGTGGGTGGGAGGACTCGGGATGAGGGAGGGGGGGGGGGGACTTCATGGGAATTTAACCCTTCTCCTACCAATAAATTCTGTTTTATGGATCCCTTATTTTAACAGGTAGTCTGACAAAACAACTTCTCTATCCCATCAAAACATCCCTTTACTCCTGTCTTTACCGGTCACAATGTACAGTCTGACATATTAAATGACATTTGAAAGGAAGGTAGAAGGTTGTAGACCTGATCCAAATTTTAAACTGCTCCAGTCCAGAAAGATATAATCAAAATATATGTTTAAATAGATACTGTCTCTGTATTCCACACCAGCCATTTCACCCTGTTAAATGAAAATCTGGACATATCTGTCTCTCTGTGTACTCTTGGTCCTAAGAATTCACCTTTTACTCTACATGTACCATCTCTCTTGATCTTTTCCCTCCGTTTCAGACTTCCTCAAGGTTGTGGTGTTTAAATGGAAGTCCATAGGTATGGTTCTCTTATGGTCTTACCTGTATAATACTTTGCCTATTGTTGTGCTGCATGACGTTCATAGAGTAAATATATTTAACTCACTACATACCCCCATCATGTACCCAGTCATACCTATGGTAAGTGTACTGCTAATGGTGGGGTATTTGATTGTCTTTTATGCAATTTCACATTTGTTATTGTTTTAGAAGGCCCATGCCTATGACGGTTGAGTATTGTTCCCCCTTTAAAATAGTGTTTAGTGAAAACTGCTGTAGTTGAAAACGTAAGAACCTAAAAAAGGTAAATATTGAAATATGCATACAGGGCTCAACATTAAGAAAAAACTTCATAAGCCCAGCAGGGCTAGTTACCGAAACTTTTACTAGCCCTGAAATATTTTTGCTAGCCCTGATATTAATGACAACTCTTCTCAAACAGTGACCTCTGTTGATATCATAGCCTGAGTGTTGATAACATGAAAAGAATGCAGTGTATTGTGGTAAATTGAGGTAAATTATCATCCAGGTATGCAGAGCCAAAGGTGGGCTTCATAATTTTTAAGCGCTGATATTCTAATTCTATCTAGTCCCTCAGGGCTACTCACAGGTAGAATTTACTAGCCCTGACTTTCAATAACTAGCCCGGGGCTACGGGGCTGGCCTTAACGTCGAGCCCTGGCATATATGCACAGGTATTCAATTCATGAAGGTTCTCATTTTTACTTCAATATTAGAATGATTTTTGCAGGCCACAATAAAATGTCGAACTTCAAGTTAGATATACAAAACCAAACTTGTTACTGAATTTGAGTTTAGGGAGGACTGTACAGTGAAACTTTTAAGAGAGAAATTTGTGAATTTCATTTGACACCAGCTATATTAGATGCCATTATAAAATCAAACTCAAAACTTTCACGTGGTTTTGCTTATACCTTTGCTAGTACAGGTATAAAAAGATATGTTTCTAATGTTAGATTCTTTTCTTTTTTCTTTACCGAAGAAAGACACATGGCATTATAATTATAATACTGACCTAATTTCATCTCATAGAAGATAGATATTCAATATTTTCACTGGCTGCCAATCAGGTAAAGGATTTAGTTCAAGATTCTGCTTTTGACTTTCAAAGGATGTGCCCCTCTATACTTGGGGAAC
Source organism: Maea johnstoni (assembly GCA_963942565.1). Lineage (NCBI taxonomy): Eukaryota > Metazoa > Annelida > Polychaeta > Spionida > Magelonidae > Maea > Maea johnstoni. The sequence goes on along the minus strand of OZ012687.1, from coordinate 2,940,587 downwards.
TGTTAGTCAAACAAGCCAATTCAAGGACTCGAAGATCAAACACTAAGAACGTATTACAGAAACCACACACTAAATCTAAAAAGGTAAAAAAAAAAAGGCTGCTGATAGTGTGCAAAACTTCAAGAAACAGCTGAAAACATTGCTATTTCGAAAGCAGTTTATTTGACTATATGGACCATAAACTTCTGTCCACTGACTATTATAAAGTGCTTTTGAATATTAAAGGTGGAAAGGGCGCTTTATCAAATATCAATTATCATTATTATTATTATTATTATTATTATTATTATAATTATTTTTATTATTATTATTATTATTTTATCTGAAAGTAAATTCATTTTAAGTTTTAAGTATGGCTTTGTTAGAAAGGTGGGGGTTTTATATGCTAAATCTAAAAGTTATTTCACCTGACATTGTATGTAAGAACGCTCTTCAAATCCCTGGTAAAATCTGTGCCAGTGAACTAATACGCAGGTGTTCACTGAGCAGCAGAGGGCCTCTGGTCTGTTATACCTTGTGCAGCTCACTTTGATATCACCACATGAGAGAAGGAATAAATGGGTCACCAGGAAGGTGGCTAAGCAACCCAAGAGGGTGACATCTCTCTGCACTCTCATACCATATGAATTATTACTGCTGCTGGGTGACGCGGTGCCAATAGCAACAAGGATGTCATCCAGAAACTAAGGCTCGCAGCTCACAGAGTTTCCCCCAAAGCAGGGGCAACATATGGAGCTGAAGATTTTTTCAAAAAAAATCATAGGAAAGTTGTAGATTTTATGCTGATTGATATAAGGATGTGAGCACATTGTTACTGCTGGTGGCCATAGTGGGTCATAATTTACACCTCTTTGGCTATTGTCATACCATGGTCTCACAGGGAGCTGGTATCTTGATGCCGCTAGCTCTTATTGTATAAACTCAGGCAACCCACTGCCTTTCTCTCTGCTTCTCAGTGATGATTGATAGAAAATTAATAACATAGGGGGTGAGGGCCACATGCATATATTCAGGTATGCAGCAATCTAAACCAGGGAATATTCCCTTGAGGTCCTTATCAGTTTTGTGTAGGAATCCTCATAAGCTATGATAACAATAGTGTTCCACAGTATTAGCTATCAATATCATGGTGGGAAAGCTTATGAAGTATTAATACAGCTCAGTCCTCACAGCTGGCTCATGGGGAGAGGATGTTAATCCCAGCCATGTTACGATCAGGAAAAAAACTTGGTCGTTAGAATTACAGACTGGCTTGACACTTGAGATAATCCATACTTAGATTATCTGTTCTTTTGCCTCGAAATTGGGATTTTACGCAAGATAATTGCTTCTGCAACTGGCCTAACGAGACAACCTTAATTTAAGAAAGTTCCAATATGAAATAAACTCAATACAGTACGCAAACCAGGTACCACATACTATGCTTAGACCTGCAAGATAAAAGACTGATAGGAGCAAATGAAATAGAAATACAAGGGGTTATTATTTTTTTTCAATTAGGTGATGCAACATTAGTTGCTGGTAGCCACCAAACTTTGGATCCAATTTGGCTGACAACAGTACCTATGTTTCCCAGAGGATTGTTGAACCCTGGGTTTTCTAGAGAAATAGCTTCCATTTTGTTTCTCAAAAAATTGCAGCTTGATCTAAAGAGGACGAGAATTAGTGCTCAGCAATTGGCATCAGGAAGCCAAGTCACGCTGTGTAGGCACAGCAGTGGAGTTGACATTGTGGTCTCTCTGAGGACACCCAGGCAAGCTCACTTCTCTTTCCTAGGTATTGTTCAAAGATGACTCACACTAAAACGGCACCAGAATCGTCAAGTACAGGATGGACTAGCTTCCTGCTGCATTCCTATGGGCAGCTTGAGGGATAGGTTTTGAAAGAAACCAATAATTTTTTTAAGCAAACAGTTCAAACCACTGATATCTCTCAAAGGCAGGAGTGTAATTTATAGAAAGGCTCATTGACATTCAAGTTAGAATCAGCTAGCCTTGTCCTGTGGGGTTTGCTTGATAGCAGTCTTTACTTAACCAACAAAACTTAGAACCTGCTTGGCAAAGATAGTTTTAAAGTCTGTGGCAAGTTGTAGTATTATTAGCATGGACTGCTGCAAAGTGTAATTTCTGTTTTCTCATTTTCAAAATTACTTCCGCATATGCCTAGTTTGGTGAATTTTATAAGTGCTCTAGTTTCAATCACTTTATTAAAGATTGGTTTAGGTATTGGAACTTGCTATTGGGGCAGGTCCTTCCTGGTTTCTATTCATTCAGCAGATATTTTTACATGCCATGACAAGGGGGCAATTATGTCTGTTGTCAGTGCCTGACGGAATACCAGGAGTACCAGCAAAGTATATGCTGAGGAGCTAACTCCACATCTTAGACTAATATGAAATAAATCCATATTCAAGTAGTTAAGGATTGAAATGCTTTCATTTTCTCTTTTCTTTTGCAAGGTCAAGTAAACTATATATTTGGTGCTCTTTGGTTGTGGCTTTCAGTTTTGATTTTGTGACAATTGACTCTCAGTGTTGAAACGTACAAGCATAACCCACTTGCCCATGTATACATTCCACCTAGCATGTTAGTTTTCACAGTAGACAGAGCAATAAACACAGCAACACAACCCTTCACATCAAAGATCTATGCTGTGTGTGCTGAGGAGTAACACTGCAGTGTCAGCAGCATACAAGGAAATAAGATAGTAAATGCACAAATACAATTTGAAGGGAGGATTTCCATGAATCTGGGGCAGGAGACACTTGGTATTTCAACTCAATCCATTACACCCAAGGAAATCCCCCCAGAATGCTATTACCAAACATCTTGCTGAACCTGGTTGAGAACTCACATGGCAGAGGTATACATATAATAAAATAAGTGTCAATCTCAAAAATGGAGGTTTAATGGCTGAAGTGATAATAATGATATTATTAATAATAATAATAATAATAATAATAATTATAATAATAATAATAATAATAATAGTAATAATAATAATTATAATAATAATGATAATAATAATAATAATAATAATAATAATAATAATAATAATAATAATAATGGTAATAATAATTACAATAATAGTAAATGATATTTCTGTGACACTGGTGACTGTTTTAACTTTAGTTAAGTTATGTCATTGTTTAATATACAATAACATGGTAACTCCTAGTAGCTAGGCTATAGCCATACGTGGTACCCCTCTGTTGAGATCTTGTATCCATTCCTCCATCTTGGATACATTCATACCCTATTCAGCTGAACCTTGTGCCCTTATCTAATCATCATATAGCACAGCATAAAACCAAGGAAGCCCAATCATCATTTCCTTGCAATAAAACCAGCCCTGATGATTTTCCTGGCGCGCCTTTGTGCGAGAAATAGCAGTCAATTCATTGTGAATGCTGCAATTGAAGCGATTTCTTTCATTTCCTGCACAGACAGTTAGCTCAACATTAACCTATTCATGCCTGTAGAGACCTAAAAACATAAGTTTCTTGGGATGGTATTGTTATGCTCTAAATGTTGTTCAAAACCAGTTTTCCAAACCCAAATGTGCACCTTACCTTCAAAATATTCTGGAGTAGGAGTATTCTGGGGAGAGAACATGTTCAACCAATGAGCAGGCCTGCTAGGTAATGATTGTAGAGGGTCATATGAACAATAGAACAACATTATGAACATTTTAACAAATTTGTGCTTGAGAGTATCTTTAGAAATTGTTGTTTGGATCTGCGATACTGAAAAGAATAACTTCGAAATTAAGAATCATATCACAAAATATTTAAAAGAGACTTACTGGTAATGTTTTGAATACCATTTTCCTTCTTATATTTTTCCCAAATTTGTTTTTGCCTATAAGATTTCAGCAAAATTGTCACGCTAACTGTGGCTGATTTAAGCATTAATGGGTTTAAAAAGAAGCTTCAATCATTTGCAATTGAAAGATTTAGTCGACCTTGTAGCCTGGCATCGTGTGTGTTTTGTCATGGTCAGTTTTGCTTAGATATATAACATGCGGGGGTGGGGGGTGGAGAGGGAGACATGTTGAGTTGAATAGCTGTGACTTGATGAATCTCTCTGGCGATGAAGGCTGATTGATTGAGTTACCTGCCACTGCTGGCCTGTCCATGGTATTGCCGTGTTTCAGCCAGGAGTGATCTATTTCCTGTAATTGTGTTAATAAGTCCTCCCTGGTGGACGGCAGGCTCCTGCACGGCTATCTCACTCTGACAAGATTGATGTGCCACGGAACTGGAGCCAACACCACAGCTGAGACCAGCATCACCATACCTGCTAATGCTAATGCCTACCTGACAAGGTTTGAATGAAATCTTCTACAGGGCAATATAGTGGATTGCATGCCATGATTGCTTGGCATGGCAAGTCCTGTTTTGGAAATCTATCTTTAGTTAGTATTTATCATTTGAGTTTATAAAGGTCATCTCTTATGAATTTATATAATAATTGGGTAATTGATTTCAATTTATGAAATGCAAATGTTCTGTAGGGAACGGCACCCTTACACATTTTTAGAGGTTGTTGTACAAACAACAACCTATATTCAGTTCGCTTTTGTTGTCTTGCATTCCCGGGGGGGGTCCTGGGAGCTGGTTGATGCATTTTCCCTATGTTGTCTTACATGGCATTTTTGGAAAATTCTAGGCGAATGATCTGGAGAGTGGGGTGTGGTGGGGTCGTTTTGTTTAATGTTTCTGTTAGAGTTGGGTGTGTAGTTTATAGAGTTTGTTTCATTGTTTCTGTGGGTTGCCTAGTTTTTTTTTGGTGGATTTTTACGTGTTTATACATTACGTTTTCTTCACTCCAATACGATTCTGTAGCGCGTCTGGTCTGGTGGGGCGGCCGTTGGATGCGCATGCGTGGGTGGATGCGCATGCGTGGGTTTTCTGCATATTTAATGCGATCGGCTAATCACGTGACAGCACCACGTGGTTTGTCTCTGGTGAATTATCCAATGAGCGGTCTCACTGCCTCACCGTCACACCACGTGGTACTCTTTCCCGCGGTTTATTAACCAATGAGCGGCTATTTGTATTTCTTTTTGTACTATTTTACTCACGTGTTCATTCACGTATTTCTTACATTGGCTAGGTTACCCTCCGCCATTTTGAATATCGGTTTTGCCGAAATTTGCACCCCGATTTCAAAGCTTTCGTTTGTGGCCATCTCTAACTCTAAAATTCTGAAACCAAAAGAATTAACAAGCCAAGTATCTATATTATTAAGATTAATTCTTTTGGTTTCGGAAAATCGAAAATATTTTGAGATATTTGTCAACACGCATCGATGGTGGCGTGAACATGGCGATGGGTCGGGTTTGACGAAATTTGCACCCCGATTTCAAAGCTTTCGTTTGTGGCCATCTCTAACTCTAAAATTCTGAAACCAAAAGAATTAACAAGCCAAGTATCTATATTATTAAGATTAATTCTTTTGGTTTCGGAAAATCGAAAATATTTTGAGATATTTGTCAACACGCATCGATGGTGGCGTGTTGACCACGGCGATTAGTACATTCTCAATGGTACCTCGCCGATTCCTGTCAATTTCATCAAGCTATCTCCCCCCGATCACAATATGACTACCTACCTGGATAGATGAGATCCTCATCTATCTGATTCAATCATTTTTTTAATTCAACTTCAGGTTGGAAGCGAAAAAATAGCTTTTCGCTACAACCGGAAGTTGATTTTTTTGATATAGCGAGATTAGGGCATTGATATGCATTGTGTGCATTTCACACAAAAAACATACTTTTCTGCGATCGGCTAATCACGTGACAGCACCACGTGGTTTGTCTCTGGTGAATTATCCAATGAGCGGTCTCACTGCCTCACCGTCACACCACGTGGTACTCTTTCCCGCGGTTTATTAACCAATGAGCGGCTATTTGTATTTCTCTTTGTACTATTTTACTTACGTGTTCATTCACGTATGTTTAACATTGGCTAGGTTACCCTCCGCCATTTTGAATATCGGTTTTGCCGAAATTTGCACCCCGATTTCAAAGCTTTCGTTTGTGGCCATCTCTAACTCTAAAATTCTGAAACCAAAAGAATTAACAAGCCAAGTATCTATATTATTAAGATTAATTCTTTTGGTTTCGGAAAATCGAAAATATTTTGAGATATTTGTCAACACGCATCGATGGTGGCGTGAACATGGCGATGGGTCGGGTTTGACGAAATTTGCACCCCGATTTCAAAGCTTTCGTTTGTGGCCATCTCTAACTCTAAAATTCTGAAACCAAAAGAATTAACAAGCCAAGTATCTATATTATTAAGATTAATTCTTTTGGTTTCGGAAAATCGAAAATATTTTGAGATATTTGTCAACACGCATCGATGGTGGCGTGTTGACCACGGCGATTAGTACATTCTCAATGGTACCTCGCCGATTCCTGTCAATTTCATCAAGCTATCTCCCCCCGATCACAATATGACTACCTACCTGGATAGATGAGATCCTCATCTATCTGATTCAATCATTTTTTTAATTCAACTTCAGGTTGGAAGCGAAAAAATAGCTTTTCGCTACAACCGGAAGTTGATTTTTTTGATATAGCGAGATTAGGGCATTGATATGCATTGTGTGCATTTCACACAAAAAACATACTTTTCTGCGATCGGCTAATCACGTGACAGCACCACGTGGTTTGTCTCTGGTGAATTATCCAATGAGCGGTCTCACTGCCTCACCGTCACACCACGTGGTACTCTTTCCCGCGGTTTATTAACCAATGAGCGGCTATTTGTATTTCTCTTTGTACTATTTTACTTACGTGTTCATTCACGTATTTTTAACATTGGCTAGGTTACCCTCCGCCATTTTGAATATCGGTTTTGCCGAAATTTGCACCCCGATTTCAAAGCTTTCGTTTGTGGCCATCTCTAACTCTAAAATTCTGAAACCAAAAGAATTAACAAGCCAAGTATCTATATTATTAAGATTAATTCTTTTGGTTTCGGAAAATCGAAAATATTTTGAGATATTTGTCAACACGCATCGATGGTGGCGTGAACATGGCGATGGGTCGGGTTTGACGAAATTTGCACCCCGATTTCAAAGCTTTCGTTTGTGGCCATCTCTAACTCTAAAATTCTGAAACCAAAAGAATTAACAAGCCAAGTATCTATATTATTAAGATTAATTCTTTTGGTTTCGGAAAATCGAAAATATTTTGAGATATTTGTCAACACGCATCGATGGTGGCGTGTTGACCACGGCGATTAGTACATTCTCAATGGTACCTCGCCGATTCCTGTCAATTTCATCAAGCTATCTCCCCCCGATCACAATATGACTACCTACCTGGATAGATGAGATCCTCATCTATCTGATTCAATCATTTTTTTAATTCAACTTCAGGTTGGAAGCGAAAAAATAGCTTTTCGCTACAACCGGAAGTTGATTTTTTTGATATAGCGAGATTAGGGCATTGATATGCATTGTGTGCATTTCACACAAAAAACATACTTTTCTGCGATCGGCTAATCACGTGACAGCACCACGTGGTTTGTCTCTGGTGAATTATCCAATGAGCGGTCTCACTGCCTCACCGTCACACCACGTGGTACTCTTTCCCGCGGTTTATTAACCAATGAGCGGCTATTTGTATTTCTCTTTGTACTATTTTACTTACGTGTTCATTCACGTATTTTTAACATTGGCTAGGTTACCCTCCGCCATTTTGAATATCGGTTTTGCCGAAATTTGCACCCCGATTTCAAAGCTTTCGTTTGTGGCCATCTCTAACTCTAAAATTCTGAAACCAAAAGAATTAACAAGCCAAGTATCTATATTATTAAGATTAATTCTTTTGGTTTCGGAAAATCGAAAATATTTTGAGATATTTGTCAACACGCATCGATGGTGGCGTGAACATGGCGATGGGTCGGGTTTGACGAAATTTGCACCCCGATTTCAAAGCTTTCGTTTGTGGCCATCTCTAACTCTAAAATTCTGAAACCAAAAGAATTAACAAGCCAAGTATCTATATTATTAAGATTAATTCTTTTGGTTTCGGAAAATCGAAAATATTTTGAGATATTTGTCAACACGCATCGATGGTGGCGTGTTGACCACGGCGATTAGTACATTCTCAATGGTACCTCGCCGATTCCTGTCAATTTCATCAAGCTATCTCCCCCCGATCACAATATGACTACCTACCTGGATAGATGAGATCCTCATCTATCTGATTCAATCATTTTTTTAATTCAACTTCAGGTTGGAAGCGAAAAAATAGCTTTTCGCTACAACCGGAAGTTGATTTTTTTGATATAGCGAGATTAGGGCATTGATATGCATTGTGTGTATTTCACACAAAAAACATACTTTTTTCAATAAATTGTCACGTCGCCGTTTCTGGGTCAAAATTTACAAATGGCCCATCAAAGTGTTCGCAACAAATAGGGCTTTTACCCTATTATCATAACTTGTTGCTTATATTTGTAATTTTTGAAAAAAAATGGCGACTTCGGAAAAAAACGGCAAAAACGGCTTTTTGGAATGTTGATTTAGGAACCCTGGCGAAATTCTAAATTTACTTATTAATTTCGCCACTAAAACCGGAAAAAAAGTTTCAACTTCAAGAAAACAGACTCTAAATAATCCATCCTGCCCATTTGTGGATTTTTTTTGTTCCCCACAATCGTAAAAAAACAACTTTGAAAAAAACGGAAGTAGTAAATATTTTTATCGCGATTTCAGCAGTCAGTATATATACCCTTCTCACCATGAGTGTAGTATGCAGTCCTGAAGTTAGCAGACCTTTAACCCTGCCATCCCTTCCGTTCTCACTGTTGTTGTATTTTAGATAAAGATATGATTTTAATTGTTTTGGGTGACAGGAAAAGTGTGTACTGTCATAGAAACTGGCTTCGACATCATACTGCATCTACACCAAAGAGCATCATAGGAACTTGATTTACCTGACAACCCAAAATAGTAAGCATACATTAAATTGAAATAAATACAAAAGTATCAATACAAAACTATCACTCAATATACAATTTTATAAAAACACATACACAAAATATAGAAACCATGCAAATCTTCACTGTCCCTCAAACAAAACAATTACTGTTTAAAGAAGATATTGTGTCGGTGTGATAATATAAGATTGCATTTGGTGAGATATGTTTTGTGTTGATATTTTTGTGTTGCTTTGATGGTATGTATGATTATTTTTTCAGGTTGCATGGTGTAGGTGAAGTAGCAGACCTGAAGTATGCAGGCTTCTACCCTTTGATGCCGATGCCGGTCCCATACCCCTTCAACCCAGTGCTCGGGCCCAAGCAGCATCTCCCTGCATTTGTATCGCCCAAGATGCAAAACAAACGAAAATACTGATCAAAATAAAGGGAAAATTACAAAGTTTGTGTTTCTGATGTATTTTTTAACACTATTAGGTATGATAGAAAGATAAAGAAGTTCAAAGAATGGGAATTTTTTTTGAAATTGTTCTAGACTGATATTTAATGTACATTCACAAACTGGCTCTTATAGTTGTATTTCTTGGCACTATTAGGTGTGATAAAAAGATAAAGAAATTCAAAAATAGGGAAGTTTTTTTAAGTGCGGATTTAGATAGAAATCTTATGAAAAGTTTGGAAGATATGTGTTTCAGATGTATTTTTTGGCACTATTAGGTGTGATAAAAAGATAAAGAAGTTCAAATAAAAGGAAATTGTTTTAAATTGCTCCAAACTGATATTAATGTCTATTCACAAACTTGGTTTTTGATTAAAAAGTCTGTAAGTATCATCAGCAGCATTACAAGTGTGTATCAGTCTATTTTAGGTTTAAGTACAAAGTTATTGCATGCATATTGGGTTTCTGGTAGTGCTGGACCTGCTTTAGTGGCGGAAGATCATGGCCAGGGGCATATGTCCCTTAAGGGGCCATATGGTTGATATTTGTGCATGTTTGCATTCAGGCAGTGTTTGGCCATTTTCATGTAAAGGTAAGTCACGGACTAAAGTTCTTCAGGCAGCAGCATATTAGTTGTGGCAAGCATGCTGCTGGTGGGGTTTTGTTGGCTGTCATTTGCAGTGCTGGTTGTAGGCTTTTCCCATTCATGTTTGGTGATCTACTGGATTAGTGGTGGTGAGTTTGCCATAGTTTCTTGGATAGCTAGGAGTGGGTTATAGTTTTCGAAAATATTTGAGGGAGGGTTTTAGATAGAATTCTTTTGAAAAAATTGAGGGATATGTGTTTCAGTTGTATTTTTTGGCACTATTAGGTATGATAAAAAGATAAAGAATTTCAGTGGAAGGGAAATGTTTTAACTGTCCAGGTTTGGGGGTTTTGGAGCATTTTTCCAGGGAAAAAATTGAATAGTTTGTGTTTCTGATGTATTTATTGGCACTATTAGGTATGATAAAAAGATAAAGAAGTTCAAGAAAGTTGAATTTTTTTTAAAATGTTCTAAGCTGATATTTAATGTCCATTCACAAGCTTGGCTCTTATAGTTCATCATCAGGTAGCAAAATCACATAATCCAGGAACATATGCCCCTTAAGGGACCATAAGGTTGATCCTTGTGCATGTTTGCACTCAGGCAGTGTTTGGTCATTTTCATGTAAAGGTAAGTCACGGACTAATGTTCTTCAGGCAGCAGCAGGTAAGTTGTGGCAAGCATGCTATTGGTGGGGTTTTGTTGACTCTCATTTGCAGTGCAGGATGTGGGCTTTTCCCATTCATGTTTGGTGATCTACTGGATGAGTGATGGTGGGTTTGTCATAGTTTCTTGGATAGCTAGAAGTGGGTTATAATTTTGGGAAATATTTGGGGGAGGGTTTTAGATAGAATTCTTATGAAAAAATTTTAGGATATGTGTTTCAGATGTATTTTTTGGCACTATTAGGTATGATAGAAAGATAAAGAATTTAAGGAAAAAGGAAAATGTTTTAAAATGCTCCAAACATATATTTAATGTCCTTTCACAAAGTTGGCTCGTATATTTTTTCATCTGGTTGCAATATCACATGAACCAGGGGCATATGCCCCTAAAGGGTACATAAGGTTGATCCCTGTTCATGTTTGCTTTTAGGCAGTGTTTGGCCATCTTCATGTAAATGTTTTGTGTTACTTTGATGATATGTCAGATGTCAAATTTTTAACCCCGCCCCCCATCGCTCTCTTTTTCTGAAGTATGTGTGTTAAAATGTTCATGTTTATATTTGGCGGATAGGCTTAGTGATTAGTTTAGTTTGTCAAAAGTTGCATTTTATTTATGCGTGCTGAATTTTAGGTTATGATGAAATTTTTTATTCGCTGTTTAACTGTTGGTCTTTTTTAATATTTGAGAGCCGGCACTTATTTTAATGCATGGGCTTTGTTGTATATACTTAGCTTATGTGTTAACATTTTGTGTTGTGGGGGAGAGTCACAAGCCTCTGTTAAGGGGGAGTGGATTTTTGGCTGTTGGCAACATGTTTGATTTTGATGTGGTGTTATTTGCAGGCAGCCAGTCAGTTTGTTACATGCATCAGTGATTGACTTTAACATTTTCAGACAGGAGCAGATTTGGCTCCCAGGATTTTAAGTTTAGGGGCTATTAAATTCCTGTGCGGCCACCACGACGGTATGGTTTTGCCAGGGGTGCATTGTCCAGGTTTGGGGATCTTGGGGCATGCTCCCAGGGAAAAGTTTGAAAGGTTTGTGTTTCAGCTGTATTTTTTGGCACTATTAGGTATGATGAAAAGATAAAGAATTTCAAAAAAAGGAAAAGTTTTTAAAATGCTTTAAGCTGATATTTAATGTCCGTTCACAAACTTGGCTCCTATAATTCATCATCTGGTAGCAAAATCACATGGTTCAGGGGCATATGCCCTTTAAGGGACCATAAGGTTGATCCCTGTGCATGTTTGCATTCTGGCAGTGTTTGGCCATTTTCATGTAAGGGTAAGTCACGGACTAAAGTTCTTCAGGCAGCATTAAGTAAGTTGTGGCAAGCATGCTATTGGTGGGGTTTTGTTGACTGTCATTTGCAGTGCAGGATGTGGGCTTTTCCCGTTCATGTTTGGTGATCTACTGGATAGGTGATGGTGGGTGGTGAGTTTGTCAAAGTTTCTGGATAGCTAGAAGTGGGTTATAGTTTTGGAAAATATTTGAGGGAGGGTTTTAGATAGAAATCTTATGAAAAATTTGAAAGATATGTGTTTCAGATGTATTTTTTGGCACTATTAGGTATGATAAAAAGATAAAGAATTTCATAAAAAAGGAAAATGTTTTATAGTGCTCCAAACTGATATTAATGTCTATTCACAAACTTGGTTTTTGATTAAAAAGTCTGTAAGTATCATCAGCAGCATTACAAGTGTGTATCAGTCTGTAACCACTAACGAAAAAACACAAAAATCAGAAAAATTTCAAAATAGCAAAATATTAAAAAAACAAAAAATTGCAAATGATTAACTACAAAAAGACATACAAGGAATCAACCTCTTGACGCCACTGGCGTCTATCTTGTTTAAATAGGATATTCAATTTTTACCTGGCCAATTCAATCTTTTGTCATTATAAACTGTGTATGTGTGAAGGGGTATCAATTTGCTCAAGATTTTGAGATGTGACCAATAATGTTTTCTTTCTTCCATTTCTTCTCTTGTGGTGCTTAGAACTTCTGGAGGCAGCACTAAGTTTGTGGTTTGACTTAGCTCTATTCTTAGCCTAGAGAACCTTTAGGGCTCCTAGGCATGACCAGAAATGGCCTCTAAAACTGTCAAGTAAATTCTTATTTGTTTAGCATAAGAACGCCTTGGCCTGCAGCCTGCATGGGGCATTTTCAGGCAGAATAGCAATTAACCTTCTGCTCTGTATACTTGCCAAACAAATCAAAGTTATCTCTATATTTATATGCATGCAATTTGTATAATTTATCCATATTGGACACTGTACTTTATCGAAACTTATAATCAAATGTGGCAGCCAGTTGGATGCTTCTAGAATGAATAAAAGCTGATTTGCTGAGTGTTATATAGCATATCTCTTAATCACTTTAATAAGAAAAAATGGTTAGAATAAAGAATTTTATATATCATATCTAAGAAATCCTTATTAGTATAAACACTGGTTAGTAGCATTTCTTCTGGTCCCTGAGTAAGGGGTGTCAGTGTGAGTCATATGGTTTACCCTTCAACCGTGACTATGCCTTGTTGATATTCTGTGACCATTGAAAGGGTCTCCAGGCTTGCATACTCACTGCTGCAGGGAAGCTCAGCCACTGGTTGGTGGTATGAGTCATGCTTGTTCTAGGTTCTGAGGACAACATCATTAATCCTAGAGTAGACCTTCCCCTTATTGAGATTATGATACTAGATGTTATATTACCAGGGATTCCAAAGTCCAAGTCTTTCCGGAACTTGAAGACTGTGATATGATCTTAGGAGGTCAAATGCCTGCTCTAAGTGGATTTTCTGAATAAGCCTAGGATCACTTCTAAGCCAAGAATCACAACTTTTGATGTAGAAAGGGGCATCATTTTCATATTCTGGCCTGTGAGACATGACTCTACTTGCCTAACCTAGCTGCCTTCCTGGCTAGATCTAGGGGTAGGTTCGACATATCTAATGGATAGATGGCTCTATGGCGTGCAGGTGGATAATTGAGAATCTGCATAAATATCTCCCTCTTGTGGCGATAGTATGAACTAAATCACCAGATAGGAGGCCATGGTTATGTCAATATCTTAATTTTAAGGAATCTCTTAATGTTCCCTTAAGCACCAAGATTTCCCTTAATCTTATCCTCCGGGTAATTTGAATAGAATATATTTGAAGAATAACTTCGCAACTGGGACCATATTCTAATGAGCATTGTCTTAGCATTATAACCCTGATGAACTAGTTCAGGAGCATTTGATTGTAGGTTAAAGCATAGTAATTGCTGTAGTAGCTAGGCCACCGCTCTCCATGAGGACTAGTAGGCTTGCATGCTGTTGTTGTGGGGATGCCTGGCCATGCTGGCAGTGGCGGTATGAGTCATACCAACGACGGCGGTGGCGGTGGCGGGAGTTTTCGGGACACCAGCGTGGCCGCCGCCAAGCGTGCTATGAGTCACAGGATTCCCTCTTGGCGCTATTTATATCTGGTGACAGAATGGAATTTGTTGCATGTCTTTTTGCTTGACCTAGCTATTTATGATCCATCATAAAGATGCTACCTTACACTAAGACTGGGAAGAAACCCTGACAGGTTCCCTGACAATAGACATTCCTGGATGAGTGCCACAGGAAACTCTACTTCCTATCAGTACAGACACTCTTGATTCTATCTCCCTACAACAGTCCACAAATTGAATCGTGCCCATCTTGGAATAGTAGCTTCAGATATTGCATGGGAGACGTTACATTTGGCTGATAGCAATTGGGGGAGCAGATAGGAGATATGAGTAGTGATTCCCTTTATGAGGATGCCTCGAGGGCTTGCTTACTGCCAGAAAACAAGCAATAATGTTCTGCTACTGGCGTACAAGTGTTTGCACGGAACTGCACCTTCTTACCTGAGGGAATTGCTGAAAGAGTATGTCCCACCCCGGACACTGAGATCAACATCCAAGAACTTACTCTGCGAGCCAAGAAACAACATGAAAACCTACGGTGACAGATCGTTTAGTGCCTGTGCCCCAAAACTATGGAATCAGCTCCCAGATAATATTCGGGCAGCTGGGAGTGTGGCAATCTTTAAACGACAACTGAAAACACATCTGTTCAAAGATGTATATATCAATTAACTATGTGGATATCAACATCTATCCTTTGACAATGGAATGTAATGCGCCTTTGAGCATGTTTATATGGAAAGGGCGCAATATCAAATGACAATATTATTATTATTATATATGAAAATGTATGTTTTACTTATCTAGTTTTATTAATCATTATGAGTCAGTTCCTATTACTTAGGGAAATCAAGAATCTGAATGGAATTATTGAAGGGGCTAGTATGGAAGGATCCTTGCAGGATCATCAGAGCTGATTTTGTCAAGGGGATTGTGAGGATGTTGACTTGCTTTAGATTCACAAGAAATTAAGTTCATTATGTATTCAAACATCTGGTAGCTTGCTGGCTCTGTTTCTCATAATATTACAGCTGAGACGTTGTAGTTTTGGTGTATAAGGTTAGCATCACTGGAATCTCTGTAGTATCAGCGACCTTCACTGATTGGCGAGATATCTGAGGTCAAGTAGCCATGCTGGGGGCGTGCGTGCCGGGCATGGTATCGGGCATGGTACTGAGCATGCATCTGGTTTCCCTTTGTTCTCCACAAACCAAAATCACGGCCTAGGCTGACACCACATGACAAGTGCTGCCATCTAGTGGCAGGATTTATTATCACTCACTGAAAGAATGCATGTAATTCTTTTTCAATTCAATCAGTTTAACAGGGGTTGGAACAGGATTTTAATGATTGCTGTTCCAATAAGAGGGGAGTGGTTTTCAGCTAGATTTTAAAAGGCATTCTCTTATTGCAACTGGTGGTTTGACAAACATATCAATTAAACTCCTATTATGATAATGAAATGTTTGAATGAAACTACTTTTCACTTATAGGAAATAATCTCAAAATAAGAATTGATTTTTTGCTTTAAAGAGTGATCAGCAAATATTTTCTTTATATTATCTTTATAGGTTTTGATGTCCTGTGTTTAAAAAGATTCAAGCATGTCGGCTTACTGCTTCCATTCTTATAATAATACCAGATCTAGGATTAATCCTTTTATACTTAAATCCCTAGGTATTATAATATTGCTTGGATGCTCCTATACTTCTCAAATAACTTAGTAATATAGCACAAATTCTCAAAAAATGTATATTAAAAACAGAGTTGTTAGTTAAATTATCATAAATACCTTTCTATTAGATACATTCAAAGAGGTGCTTTTGTCAGAGATATCATCCGAAGTGAGCGGTCATCTTGTAGTGCCAGTATTGGTCAGGAAGGGGTTAATCCATTGAGGAATCTCTCAGGGTCATTAGGACTGTAATCATCATTGTCCACTTACATTAAGGCTATTGATGCCCTCCCATATCGCAATCTCAAATGCTGCACATTCACTATGAGTACACATACAGGCTACTTGCTGCCCCAGTAATAATACAAGAGAGTGGTCTTCAGGTCTGGACTCTCAGTATAGGGTGGATTAAGGGAGGGATTATTTGGCTAAGCTGCAGATGTACAGACTATCAGGGTCAGGAAATTGCCCAGTGTGAATTTGCCCCCAGATTGATATTGAGTAGTGTGGGGTTTAGAAGCGTTTCAAATCTTGTTCCCTGACCAGGCAATATGAAAAGTATTTGCCATATTTTGATATTTGCTTAGTAAACATAAGTCTTAGAGTAGTATTTATCATTTATCATCACTGCATGAAATGTAGTATTTTGTGATTTTTTGTTGGGCAAGTAAAATTTTGAGCAGGGCTAGTGTAGACGTCAGGTGTCATAAGCTCAAGGTAATCAGTAGACCCATCTGGTTATAATCAAATTCTGGCTACATGTAGATTATCGGTTACCTCAAGCACATCATGAAGTAAATGCATAGTATGCAATAACAGGAATTCATAATTGAAATTAATGATAGCAATTTTGAAAACTAAGACTCAATGAAGCCTTAGATATGGCCCAGTTTAATGATATCTAATCTAGACTTATTTATTTATTTTTTTGCTGGGCAAGTTTAATTCCCTGCTGGGCAGTTGATTTCCAATAACCTACTTCCCCAGCATGGCAGTGTGATTCTAGCACATATGGCTGAACCTGCTCATGTTTTGGAAGAAATGAATAGTTGCTTTACTGATTGCTTGGGTAGCAGATTCCAATTTACCAAAATCAATATAGTAGACTGCCAGGGTAACGTAGCCCATTCAATCTACTACTAGCCCTGCTCATATATATAGTAACCCTACAACCAAGTGAGGTATTCAATTGCATAAAAAGTAGAATGCTTTTAAGTAATTGGTCAATTTATTTACTTTTGACTTTTTCCTCCTTATCTCCTTGACAAGCAGGAAAGGAGGCTGCTTATAATTTTATTTTATCAGCAGTTTTCCTCAATCGCACTAACGTCTTGTCTCTGTCAGTTTACAACTATTTTTGAACCCTTGGCAGTAAAAATGGTAAAATGCCAGATGAGATGGACAAGCATGATAAGACTCCAGGGAGATACACAGAACTGTAGTTGTGATTGATGTATTACCCTATCACCATACCCTGTGAGCTCCCACCATTGTTTCCGTCAAACACTAAATCAGCTGAACGATCTCGCCGCCACTCTCCAGGTTTCCCTGGCCGGCCGGCTGCAGATGTTGCTTGTGATTTGCGCTAATGGTTTTGTTCTCAATCAGCTGCCGAGCTGGCCGTTTAATCAAGATAAATCTTCGCCCCCATTCTACAAATCTGACCGCTTAACCTGCAGTGTGGCCAATGACACCTACAACAATAGGTCAGCTCAATCTCAAGAAAGGAGTATCGATGCATCAGGGCTCGGCACCGAGGTCTTAGCAAGGATTTTGAAAAAGTGTGGGCATTAAAAAAGTGTGGTACAAGTATTATGAAATATTTTGTGGTCCAATTTTTGGAGGGATTCCATGATCTTTTCACATTACAACCATGCTTGAAAAATATGCCTGTTTTCTTCAAAGACTGGCTGCAGTTGACACTTGACTTTGACCTTGTGCTGTGTGGAATATGTATGAAATGTACAGGACTATCTAATACCTGTTATCGTGATATTTATGTTGAACCTAATAAAGGCAACACAACCATAATAGAATCTGGGATTTTTAATGTTTGGTTGTTTAACACCTGATCACGAAAGCTTTTAGTTTGCACCTTCATATTAGTTTGAAATCACTGATGAAACACACTGGACTTTTGAGACCATTATTTCAGCTTTTCTCAGTCAATGGTAGTAAATGCAGTTCTTCCAATAGTCCCATCCTTCCAAGTGTCACATAATCCTGGCTAGAAGCTGATTGGCACCAGAGCCTTTTAGTATTAGCCCTTTCCCTTTGTATGCCCCTCACAGAGATATCTGCGTGTGTGGAATCAGATCAGTAATCTCTCGGGGAGATAGCAGCCTCAGTGCTAAGGTGATTACGCTATTAACTCTAACCTATTACCACAACAGCTATCTGGCTTGGCTGGTCTGCCAGAAACACGCTCAGAGAAATAGGTACAACAGAATGGCAATCATTGACTTCCCCATTAGCTAACATAGTTTTAAGGCCTAAATGACAACTTGCTGTCTCTCTGAAGATCTCAGATTCGCAACCTGCGCTAGGCATGTGAGAAAGTTGCCTGGGTCCTGAGGTTGGTCGGTAGCTTTCCCTGGGTACTCTGGTTTCCTTCACTTTTAATATCTAGTTAGTCAGAATTTAGCCTTTAAATATATCATAACAGATAAAGTGATAGTTAATGAAATTCTTATTTCTAATGGAATTAGCAGGATAGAAACATGGCCTATTTCTACTGAAACGCTTGGATTTTTTTCTTGTGCTAGTTGAGTATAAGGTGATTATAGTGATTAGGGTGTTATTTGAGAGAGCTTCCTGGCTTGTGCGTGCTGGGAGTGAACACCGCTCAATAGCGAGAGAAAAACGGCTGAAATCGATGCGCTACTCTCAGTGCCGAATTATAGACGCTGAGTGTTCACGTCCTTGGAAACTGTTGGATGGTTCCCCATTTAAATTGCATTATCATGAAATTTTAACATTTTGAAATCAGAAAGACCACCTTTCTCTCTTTAGATGAAAACCGACTCTTTCATGTCTTTTCCATTCTATCAAACTATTAATATTCATTGGTTTTGATTTCACATATGGGAGTTATTTTGTAGAGTCACCACTGACCTCTCCAGTATATTGTAGTGCCTGCATCTAACTATAAGGGGTGTCATTTCTGAATCTGGCCTGGGAGGTAGGTTGGAATGACCACTGACCACTCTAAATTATAGAAACACCATCTATCCATTAAGGATGCCATTTCTGAACTGGGAGGCAAGCTACAATGGCAGAGGATTATAACACCATCATCTGTAAATTTCCTGCTGGCTTAAGGTAAGGGAAGCTCTAATTGAATTAAAGGGCAAATGCACCATCATGATGATTTAGGTTCAAAATGTGCCTATATGTGTCACCTTTCAAATAAGACCACCCGCAAGTCTGTCCTCCTCAGCACTCCTCAGATATGGCTTATGAAAGTTAGTAAAAAACTAGCCTGAGTCTGGGCATGGAGGCTGCCATTATCAGAAGTGGTGCTTATGAAGTGACTGCCAGCCCTGCTTCTGATTGGTTGAGAGATATCAGTGGCTGTCACTTCCAGCCACTGATATCTCTCAACCAATCAGAAGCAGCACTGGCAGTCACTCCATACCACTGATTGTGCTTAATTGGGCTTAATTGGCCTGCAATGTCAGCCTCCATGCCCAGACTCAGGCTAGTTTTTTACTATCTTTCATAAGCCATATCTGAGGAGTGCTGAGGAGGACAGACTTGCGGGTGGTCTTATTAGAAAGGTGACACGTATAGGCACATTTTGAACCTAAATCATTATGATGGTGCATTTGCCCTTTAAAGCTGATTAGGTCATATGAGAGATGACCTTACTGAAGGCCTGGTTCCAGTAATGATGTTAGACTAGCTACTAGCTCTTACTGTATATTACCCTATGATATATGTCAATGCTCACACCTACCTAATGGCGATATCAGTTATTTAGCTCATATTATTGCCACAACTTCCACAAGCAGGGGCTGTTTATGTATATTTGCCACTGATCACTCGAGCATTATACCGCTTTGCCATGTATCTATAAAAGATGACATTTCTGTCTCAGGCCTGGGAGGCAGGCTATGCTAGAAGCCAGCATTACCTGTCTGCTGCGGAGCTCTCCATGTACAGGAGAATGACCCCCTTTATAGGTGCATTATGAATGCATCACTAATAGATGCAGGCATTACCTGTCTCCGGCACAGTAATGGATTGTTGTTATGAGAACAGCCACCTAAATGGTATATCAGGAGATGACATTTCTAAATCTTGCTTGGAGCTTAGATGAATATGAGAAAGGATATGTAGCGAGAGACCAATTACTATATGCGCTATGGTGAAGGGCTGGACATGCCAGGGGTCTCTGGTCTGGCATCTGAGCATGACTTTACGAGGGGACAAGGACCAATCAGGGCTCTTGTGTCGTTTACATTACAGAGAAACCTGTGCGCCAGCATGCGCAGAACACAACTTTTTGGCTAAATGAGGCTAGCCTGTTCAGGTTGACTGGCTGGTTTCATATCCAATTGATTTTTTTCATCTAAGCTGAGAGATAGGCTATGGTGGATGAGGGTAGAGCATGTATATAAGGCATGCACATAAAATATCTGTGATATCAGACCATGTCGGCCCACTGGATTTCCTGTTGTGTTTCCTGATGGCCGAGGGAAAGAGAAGCACTACATTGAATTAAGGCTGATTAGGCCTTATGAGAAATGGCCTTACAGAGTGCTAGCTGCCTGGCAGCTGTGGTGATGTAAGTCGTTACTTCTCATGAATTTCTCTCATCAGTGCAGTAACAGAAATAGCTCGGGTCAGTAACGTGCAGAAATTATATAATCCAGGTTAACAATGAGTCCAGAGAGTGTGGGCCAATTAGCAATATTAGTATTGAAGTGTGTATGGCAGGCTCCTGCTGCATGTTATATCAGGAACATTACCTGGTTTTCTTGGACATCAAAAATCCTTCATCTACATCATGTTAAACCTGAAATGATTATAGTTTTGCATAGTGGGGTGTAAAGGGTAATATGTTGATGTATGTCAAATTTCTTATTAAACCAGATACTGTATGCATATATTAATTAACCACTAGATGGGATAAAATGTTGTTCATTTAAATAAAAGATTAACGTATGTATTTTTTTCTAGTATCACTTACACATACTCTATATGAAATAGTATCAAAATGTTATGTATACACCTAGATAATCAACATATATGTTCATGTAGTTTCATCATTTGCAACTAAGATCTTAATCTGATTTTCACATACCTCATCAATTCAATTCCAGCTAAAACTTGTTTAGTAAAGATTCTGTTTAATTGACCCATTTTATTTGTATGGGAACCCTACTATACTAGGTATAACAACAACTTGATTTAACTTGAAGAGCTAAATGTATTGTAAAATGATGTATAGTGCTGCCATCTATTGGCAAAGAAAGTAATCAAATTATGTGTGGTCCATACTATATGACTTGTTCCTATCATCAAGGAATCTCAATAAATTGTATATAGTTCTTTTGTAAGAATATAAAGCAAGAAAGTTCATAATAGCTTGTATATTTGTGAGCATAGTTCAAACATATACCTAGTTTAGCACAACCAATGCAGTCTGAAAGCATGAATAGAATTGTCTATTTTCCAACATGTGAAAGTTCCCATCTTTATCAGCTTTTAATTTGCAAGTTTCCCTATTTGTTGCATAGAATACTCTTATCAGAAAACTTGTTTAGTTCCTTGAATGCACACCAGATAACCATCTCTCACCTCTTTCAAATTATATATAAATCTATGCTTAATTATAGCGTCCAGATGCCACTTGTATAGGATATCTGTGACATGAATTAGTCAGGGAAGCGGGTCAGGTTTCACGATGATAATATCCCCATGTTAGTGTAAGCTGATCCTTTTAAAAAATCTATGCCCTATAACAAATTACTTCCAAGCGTATCCATAGTCCAGATGACACTTACATAGGAGATCTGTGACTTGAATTAGTCAAGGAAATGGGTCAGGTTTCATGAGGGTAATATCCCCATATATGTGTTAGCTGAGGCTTTTATATAATGCTTTTCCCAGGTACGTGCTTCATGAATACCTGCAAGCTTTGAAAGGTATTCATGTGGGAGGTCTTTATATTGCTCTACGTGACTACCTGCTTGACAGCCAGCGTGCCTGTTAATAGGTGTGGAAGTCACTGGCATATACAGGTGTATTATACAGGTGTATTAACACCTGTCTGGGCACTGACCCATTTAGGCTGGAATAGAGGTTTTTTCAAGTAAGCCTAACCTACTTATAAAGATCAGAAGAAACAGTCTCTATTTCCTACTTTTTAGATTTCTTTAATAAAGTAGGGAGATATAATAAGTTGGCATTTTTACACAGTATCTTTTTAAAAAATGGTTTCTTGAATTTCTTTATTCCCAAAATGAAATGAAGTAAGAAATGATTAACTCTCTGAAAACTCATTTCATATGGTTATATTAGTTTTCCTGTCAATCAGCTATGTTCCCTCCTACTGTGATGATAACCTTGGGAATTCAATATCACTGACTCTAGTTTACACACAAGTAAAGTCAATATATAAAGACAGTCTTAGAGGGATGTAATTTGGTGTTTCTTTCAAGAGATGGCACTGTCTGAGAGTGAGTCCTTGTGGTGCGCTGATAGTAAATTCCCCAGTCTTGGAACAGATCGATCCAGCCAGCCATGGTCCCCAGAGACATATGTTTGTATTTGTTGTTGTCAGTTTTGCTTATTTCCTAAGAAGTATTGGGTAGTGTTTATTTGTATGCATGTCACCTCACAAGGGTGAGCACTGTGGTATGAGAGGGTTAATCCACACAGCTCACCTCTAGTCCTGTGGTCGTCACAGGTGACAGGTGGCTTAATACCACTCTTCAGCTGAGTCTATTAAAGGCAGTGATGTGCTCATCAAAGAATTTCTCAGGTTTTCTGTGTCAGTGTCCTCCATCCGGGAAGACATACCTCACTATACAGATCTCTACTTTATGAAGGTGAGTACACTTCTCAGGAATTTTCTCCTCAGAGGCAAAGCAGGGTGGGTACAGGATTCAGGTACCCATTTTTAGTAGGGCAATTTGTTTTTAGTCAAAATCAAAGAAAATAGTATTTTGCCTTTTAACATAGTTAGCTTTTTAGTGTTTAAACACAAATGTACAGGAGGGTGGTTTGTTTACCTGTTTTATCAGATTTAAATACTCCAAAGATGCCCACTCATGCCACAGATAAATGTGTGTGGGTGTGTGTAATAATCAAAACTTTATTCAGAATAGTGACTTGCCATAATGCAAAGGGAAACATATAAAAACAATATGCTTAAAATGCATTAATTATTGGTATTGTAAAGTATCATTAAAAGCTTAAAGGTACCAAGTTCTATTTACTGCAGTATGGTCAACTTGCCCTGATGGATAGTGGCACATCCACAGGTTTCAGTTTGATTTTCCTCTAGTGCAATAGATGGCACTACTGCATATGGCAAGCCTGTTGCACTGCTCGTGCCAGGACACTTACCCTACTATTGCATGCTACATATTGATCCTTTTAGTATAGAAATGCATATTTTCTTACCTTAATCAATTTTAAGAATCTCTTTTATTGGAAGCATGGCCGTATTAAGTATTACTTACCAATTATTCCATGTCAGGAAGCTATTGACATTCTCCAGATATGGCACCAGGGGTCATCAGCTTCATCATACAAAACAGATCTCAATATAAAGGCCTTTGGTGGCCCACACCAGAACTACCATGTTAAAAGGAGGGTGCCTTCATGGTATACGATCAAGTAGTCATACTATATCATATTTAGATATCCTATTGATACCAGTTTTACTGTAATCTAGTCTCTTGACTGTGTTCTGTTAAGATATATTTATTTTTTGTATCCATTAGAATGTTATTTCATTATTTCTCACTAGGAAGGAATTTTATTCAAAGGGGTTGTATAAAAACTGTGACAAAGTAATTGAGTGGGACAATTACCATGAACTCCTTGACTCCAAGGGTTCAGATATCAACCATAAAGCCGGTCACTGTAAGCTGATATGACTTTTTTCAAAAGACTACCACTTGGTTTACAATAGAGAGAGGCTTGTATCAACTTGTGACATAGCGTGTGGTGTGAAATACCGTATGCTACTTGCACTTGTACATTACAATACTTTGGGACTAAATACTTCACCATTGTTGTAATGAGCCCTTAGCCCCTTACCAGGTCAAGACTGGTACCATTCAGATTCTTAGAGCAATTCCTTTTGTTTGAGATCTGTGACTCCTTTGTTAACATGCAGTCATAAATCTAGGTTGTAGGAGGTGCTGTTGCAGTTTTAGATGTTATCTAGATTTTATATTCTTTTCCTGCACTTACTATATCTGCATTTTCATTTTATTCATTTGTATGATTTTTTCATTCTCCATATTGAACCTGAGAAAAGGTAGAATTATGGCTTCTTTGCAGTATTTTTTTTTTTTTCTTTTTTTTAGAAAAAGCTGGAGAAATTACATTTTGAAGACGAATGAACTGATCGCTGCCAATCTAATTATCACTGAACATCATGCGACTGTCTCTCATCTGTGCACACATCTTTGTGATTTTGTACATGAGGCAGCCTCCATCCAGTCAAGTGAAAACTTATAACACATACTGATGAAAAGTGTTTTTCAGCTATTACTTGATTGGCCATTAATTTATCCAAATAAATGATGAATAAGGTTCTCAGTATTGTACTGGACTTGAAAGGGTTAACACTTCCATGCCCCCTCCTGTAACATTTAGGCTCTGTATGCTTTAGGTCACTCCTAGATATGACATGTAATGGAATGCTTGTAATAAGTTCAACACCCTATTACAGTACAGCCCCCCTCCCATTTTGATGTATAATTTAAGTCCAAGATATTCACAGCATACTTAATTGATCCATAATTAATCCAGAAGATACCAGTTCCTGGACAGTGCTTCAAGCATGCTAGGGTTAAGGAATGTTGAAGTCTTTGTAGTGGATTGAGTCATGCCGTGGCATCAATGTACAAAGCCTAACAAGTGGGAATGTGGTAGGCTGCATGTCAAAAAAATGTAAATATGAGATCACATTTCATGTTCCCATTCCAACGACTGACCTTTTGAAGTCTGTTATAAGAGAGTAATGGGACATGTTTAATTGATACCATGGAACTCAAACTATTAACCCCAACAGAGTTCCCTAATAAAACACTGTCCATATCCAAAAATACTTTAAAGCACAACTTTTGCAGCACTTATGAAAGAGGATCGTTGGTTGAGTTTGAAAAACCATTCTCCTCCAAATAGTTTCAAAAATTGTAATTGTCCGAAAGATGTCACCAAAACAGTCATATTATTATTTTTCTTTTAATTAGTGCAAATGAACTACTTTATGTCACATGTTTCTCAAAATATCCCTTTGTTGTCCAGGCCTCGACGCTAACTCAAAATGATACTGGCCCTGTAGGACCAGTAACACCTAGCATCTACTGGTCCTGCAAATTTTTTACTGGTCCTACATTTTTTCTTTAACATATATTTTAACAAGAAAGAACATTGGATAAAATTCACCGAAACACTTATCTTTATAAATTTTAACTTCATTTATTTCAAAAACATTTGGGGACATTCTCGGGGGGAATCTTTTTAACAAGAATGTCTCCAAATGTTTACTGGGCCTGTAGGACCAGTTGAAGTCTTTTTTTACTGGCCCGAAACTGTTTTTGGGAATTTTTACTGGCCTGGGGCCATAGGTTTACCCTTAGCGTCGAGCCCTGTTGTCAACATGTGTCCAACTCTTGCAAATCAATTGTGCACTCCAGATGTGAATGGTTAAAAGGTATAAGTTCATGTCACTTAGTTAGCTGGAGAGGGGCAGGGCCTTTCTCTGCATCTCTCCTGCGTTCTCAGAGAGTGATTGATCACCTGTCCGTGGTGAGGGGACCGCCAGAACAACGCTACAGAGACAGGCACTGTGCAAGTGTCACTGAGAAAATATGCCACATGTCACAACCAGGAATTTCCTCCTCTAACATTAACGAACATTTCTGAGAAGAACCTGCTTCGTGAATTAAACCCTTTCTGATCGCTTATTACGCTGCCACATGGTCCAGCAATTTGGAAAATTTTATAATCTTGTGCTATATAATTATAATAATAATAATAGTAATAATAATAATGATGATGATGATAATAATAATAAAAAAAAATAAAATTGTGATAATGATAATAATGATAATAGTAATGATAATAATAATACTAATAATAATAATAATAATGATAATAATAATAATAATAGTAATAATAATAATTATTTATGTGTATGTAATCCCTCTTTGTAAGTCATAAAACCTGCAGTATTATACACTCCAATTCATGAGAACCCAATCAGATTTGGCCCTGCATCAAAACATATATTGCAAGTAGCTTCAGAATCTGCTGACTTCCTCTAGTGAGCTATGCTGGCAGGAAATAGATGCAGATATAATTACACGTGGCTCAGTTCTAGGCTGTCTGAGTGAAGTTCTTGTAGTTCGCTTATAGGTGTCATGGTAGTGGTATTCAGATGAGTCACCTTAAAGCTAGATGGTGTATTGTTAGTATAGCTGCGAGGGATGGGTTAAAGAAATGGAAGCTTTAAATAGTCTCCTGCTTTAAGTGAAGCTCTCTTACACCTAGAACCACAAATAAACAAAACAAAACGAATTCAATAGATTCCATGACAAACAAAAGTATGTGATCAACTTTTCTTGAGCTTAATTGGACATGTTGTCGTTTCCATTCTGTACATCAACACTGGTCCTATGTGTGGCCCATCTTGGAAAACAAATCATCCTCATTATTCCTATATTGGTTCCTGTTTGAATATTTCATATGCATGCATGGTGTCTTTGAAAGTAAGTTGGCAATCAAGCATTAATTGGTAAACTGTGCGATAGGAAATTATGAGCACTCATCAACATTCATCCTTTTAATACTTTTCAAACAGTGCTATTTAAAGAAATATGGCCGTTAAAAGCCCGGACATTTTGGCCCGCTGCTTGGACAAATGAGTTAAGATAAGACTTCCTGTAGCAGTCTCTAGCTATTCTTAGAGAGAGTTTGTGATGTTTCTATAGATACTCTGGGAACAGAGCCAGTCTGTTTCGCCATTTGTCTCACGGCTGCAGATAATAATAAGCAGCCCAATTATTTCCTGGGCCATATTGAAGGATAGGTTTATCTGTAATTCTGTCCTATGGTCAATTCCCATGCCTCAGACTTATTGATAGAATAACATTATTTTGGTAGGAGGGGGCATATCATGACCTTGATAATGGTTGTCTTGTAACCCTGGTCATATAGTAGTACCATCAATGGACTATAGGTGGCCAGCGCTTTATGGTCCTCTTATCTCTGGTGGGTTTGGTCCAGCCCCTCTAGACACCTGGTGAGCTAAATGTAAACTAACTTGACCACCCTGACCACCTTGATCACTTGGTACCAGTGGCAAATTGGTAACAAAAATTTGAAGAAAGACATAACATGTACACACACATATATATATATATATATATATATATATATATATATATATATATATATATATATATATATATATATATATATATATATATATATATATATATGTATATATATATATATATATATATATATATATATATATATGTGTGTGTATATATATATATATATATATATATATATATATATATATATATATATATATATATATATATATATATATATATATATATATATACATGCACATTGACTCAGCACTTCTGTATATTTAGTACTGCAAGTGTTGAATATAAGTGAAATTCATCTATGGCACTGCCCGCTCACATCATTTCATGACTAACTGTACTGTTAACATATTGCTCCATGCATACACATTAGCATTCAAGTCCTGTTTGTATTCATCCAGGGCTCACCTGCTTTGTTTAACAAGCATTCTACATTTCATGTGTTCTCGTCAATGCTATTGAAATATACATCGTGGTATGACAGATAAATCGGTTAAACACCAAAGGGCCACCCTCTTAATAACAATATCTATCAGTATTTTCTCTTAGATGACATACTGGCTATGATATTATAGCAAATAAAAGAAATTGTTGATTTTGTTTAGGCTATAAAATAAGGGAAAGTTGATTTGTTGTGTTTCATCACTTAGATATATTCATTTCCTGTACAGTTAACACATTGATTTTTATAAAGGCCTTGATATTTTTTGGATATTTTTCTGATGGATACATCTTTTTGAAAGCACCTGAAGAAGAAACTTCCCTTCTCTTTCATTTTGATATAATGTTGAAGATCCCAAGTTATCCTTGTAATATCAAATCCACCTAATGACACTCTCAAAGGGTAACTGTGAACATAGATGGGTTGATGCTAAAAAGTTATAAGTATAAACTGTTGAAATTATATGAAGGAGTGATAAAAATTGACTCCTCATCAGCATATCTCATTCATGTATTTTCCAAACAATGTTTTCCAAGAAAGTTATTTTTGAACTTGGTGAGATGTTTTTGACTGCTACAGGGGTGAATGGGTTAATTTGTGTTGCTATGTTTCCAATCCATAGTTAATCCCTTTTATCAGGATATATTTATAGCTAATGCCTCGGTCACCGCGGTATCCTGGGCAGGAATTATTGTATTTGGCAAGGTTTGTATGTAGGAATAGGACCACCAAGGGGATATGTCTGTGAACTATGGCTATGGATTCAGCCGGTATTATTGAGATTTCCCACGAGCCCCTGCCGCCAATCCTGATAGGCCTGTATAAATGTCAGCGACGGAACCATTCATCCCCAGTGCGGCCTGGTAGGCTGCCCACTTTCATCATATCGCAAAAATATGGGCAACGGTTCAGTAATATTGCATGAAAAATTTATTCTTTTGTGGAATTCCTAAAATGCAGGCAAAAAATCATATGCAGTAATATTCTATGAAATATTGATTCACAGAAGATGCTTCACAACTTCCACTTGAATGTTTTCTTCTAAACTTCCATCTTATCAAAAATGTTGGTGACATTTTAGTAATAATATTTGGAAAAATGATTGACAAAAGAAGTTTTACAACTTAAGTTTGAATATTTTCTCAACCTTTCTCAAATTGCTGAAATTTAGGTGAAATATCATATGCAACTTAATTTTGTATGGAAACTTGATTTATAGAAGATTCTACACCAGTTTTGTTTGAATATTTCTTTAGATCGCCATGGAAACTGAGGGATTGTGCGATTGCTCTTGGCTCAAATAGGTCGCCTAAAAGGCTTTGTAGGCTCCAAGAGGGATCATGTAAAGCAGTGACCTTTTTATACACAGGATATTGCGACCTTGTCACGAGGATTAGGAAATTGACTTTAGGCCGGCCTGGAGTCATAGATACGTTTCTCGGCAATGACCTTTTTGCACATTAGGTATTGGGGCCGTCTCAGGAGAAATTTCATCTGTATCATTGTTTAAGATTCTTATGCAAAAATGAACGGGTTGGGAATCGGTTGCAATTACATGATCGATAATCAGTTACAGCCAACCGATCGATTATCGATCATAATCAGTTTATCGCACTTTTGCAGTAATTGGGTACTAGAGGTCTAGGGCCTAATAATAAGTGATAGCCTATGACAATTACTTGCTATTAGCACCTACCTTAACTTCATTTTGAAGTGTTTTTGGAGCTTAGTTTCATAGCTAGAAAGCTGACAACTTGTCTGTCATTTAATTCTATATTTTGCCACAAGGTGTCACCTTTTCCAATTATTATCGATTGCCAGTTTCGTAATCGATTAATCAGAATCAGAGAGGTAAACGATTGATTATCGATTATAATCGATGATCGTCCCAACACTAAAAAATGACCTATACTTTCACCTGCATAGGGGATAGTTCTGACTCACAAATTGATAATTCATAATTTTCTTTAAGTTTTAAATAAAATTCCTACCTAATTAACATTTTTTGTCCATTTGACCACAAACAAACTGTTTTAGATGCATTTATTTTTGGTGGTTTGTTTTTTATATGGTATTGTTATCCCACAATATTGCACATTTACCCATGTTTAATTGTATCATCTTTCTTATCAGACCATATGAAGGAAAGGAAGGGGGATTCCTTTGTTTAAAATTTCCAGACTTACTTAGACATTTATGTTAAGTTAACTATAGAATGGTGTGAAAGGATCAAGTGAGAAAAAGTGTAAGTTTGAATCGATGAGCACTATATTGCTTTATTTTTACCTAGTAATTACCACAATTAGCTTGATACTTCACTGGTTTAAAAAAGTGTTAACTTATATAGATAAAGCAAAGAGTATGGGTTCAAAAAGTGTAGATTCTACCTTATCGTTATTTTAGTGAGATAAATAGAATGATCTGGACTACATTTCAGTGTTGTGCAATACACGTGCATGATAAATATAGCAATTCATATATTTAAATAGCCTGATGATATTTATTTAGGAAAGCCATGCTTGATTAGTCGTCAATAGGTAGGTGCCATTTACAGCCATGAAGGTATTCCTTAGGAATGCAGCCTATCTCATAACTCCCTTGTCTGTTGCGATCATGGCGGTGAGATGTTTATAAATGCCACAGTATTTGCTGGCAATGGGTTCTTCCTCCAACAGTGTAGGAGTAAACAAATAAAAACATGCCTGTATTTGTGTGCGGGCCTACGTCAGAGTGTTCAGAGGGCGTAAGGGGCGAAGACAGCTCCTAAATGTTAGCCGGGCTGCGCTTGATTAGCTACATGTTGAAGTCCCTGGAAAGGGCAGCTATTTGTAACAGTCAAGGGTAATATCCTGATTCTGCCGCAATTCTGAGAAATCTTGAAGAGGCATGAATTGTGCAGATATGAATTTGACTAGTCATACTTATTGCAGTCATTTAGATATATGTCATCATAAAGCTAATAATGAGGGTTGTCTCCAAATGGGCAAATACCATAGTTAATGAGCTGGATTTCATACAAAAATAAGCAGGCTTGGAGAGTTTGATGCTTGCATGATTACTAGGAGAAAGTGAGGTGGGCCAAAATTAGAGAAAACTAGTATTTTGGCTATAAATGGTTCATTTTGCAAATGTTGGAGACTTTGTTGGAACATCTTCAAATACTTTAAGAAATGCCCTACCTGCTGGTCACAGTTAATGAATGGATTATGATTCATGACAAAGTACGAGATAAAGATTTTTCTCTAGTTTCCTTGATATGAAGTCAACACAGTTTCTTCAAACCTTGTAGTTTTTATCAGCATTATAGATAGGAGCAGCCGGAAAGCTCATCTCTGGGCCAGAAGCTCGTCATATCAGTTTCCCACCTTGATTTATCTATCAATCAAGGAAATTGATAGCAACCATTTTCTGTTTCTGTGGTCTGAATCAACAAATAGCATGGCTCTGTGCCTGGCTTGTATCATCCCCTGTGGGCAGTTTTGAATATCATACAAATCATATCAGGAAAATTTGTTCATATACACTGTGCATAGATGTAGAAAGATTATCAATAGCTGGGTCTCAAGTGAGCAGTTATATAATATATAGTGGGTATGTATTATCATATAGTCTGACCATAAACCACAGATGATAACTTAACTGCATATATGTGGTTTGGCTGCCGCTGAGGGAACCTATCAGAAAATCTTTGCATCATGATGATGTTAACAATTGGATGTCTTTTAGGTTTATTTCAGCTGTACTATACATAGGTCTATGGGGCTTTACAGAATTTTCTTATTGTCAGATAAAGTGAAACCTTTGGAACTCCAGCCCCTCTAGGCTAGCAAAAAAATTGTAATCGCCTCTCACATATTCCTGTGATATCGCTTTCATTTGTAAGTTATCGTGGTAGTAATCAGACCACCTGGTGTCTGAGGGCCTGGTGGAGGTCTGAGAATGTGCATGTCCGGGGTCGATGTCGCAAATGGTTCGTGTCGGTCGCCTGTTGGAGGTAATTGTAGTGACATGAAATGGGAAGCTCCTCTGCCATGAACTCCAGTGCTGGAAATGAGGCAAGTGTCGCGGCCTTTGATTCTCTAAGTTGGTCTGCCCTCCTGAAATTGTGGTGTATGTTGCATGGGTGACTTTTACCATGTACAGTCATGCAATTTTGAGTTTAAATTCTGTTAAAATATATATTGTTATTGAAGGGTGACAATCATGCAAAGTTTTTAATTTCCAAAATTTTACAGTGTCTTATTAAAGATAAAATAAGCCCTACACTATTCTATTCACACCTAGCTCAAAACAAAAAAAATGTTATGGCAATAAAATTGTACAATTTTTTTTCAGGAAATATATAGTTCAGGAAAAATAATTTCCGACCCTTAATATTTCTTAAATATCAGGGTATGACATCTGAACTCTGAAAGGACCAGCAAGCCCTGAACCCCAACATGTATACAGTCATGAGACGGTCCCCTCCTTCCCCTTGATAGTACAACTCTGACTACATGGGACTTCCATCCATCCGACGATACTCGACATCCTGAGACACAGTACAATCACACCTCTGAATCAGTGCTCTCTACTACTACTGCTGCTGTTGCTGCTGGCAGGATTAGGGACCTGAATTGGAGGTTCCTGTGGGTGGAAGGCTCTGGAAACGGTTTCCAGGACAACAGGCCGTGTGCTCAGTTTCGGTGGATTACTGAAGTGAATGTTTATCGTACTGCAAATGATTGCAGTGAGGTGTTTCTGGGACTGGATGGAATTGTGGGTAGTTTCCAGGAACAGTTGGACGCACACTGAGGTCTCGGTAGAGGAATAATCATTTTGGGGGATTCAGGTATGATATCCATGTTCCTGCTTATGACTTATCATATCCTAGTCCAGGAATGAGTGTATGTATTGGAAATGAAGAGCACAGTTGACTTTGAGTGGTATTCTATTACCACAGCACTGTGATGATTTGTTGCATCCTATTTTTAGAGGGGGTCTCAGCGTAAGCACGCTTGTTACTTGAGCCAGGAAAGGGGAGGATGATACAGGGAACCAGTGAGAGGTTCTGATGGTACCTCAGGCTCCTTCCACAGGCAGCGTTCGCTCGTAGCAGGAATTTTGTTGATGTGTTAAAAACAGTTCGAAGGCTGGTTCCAAAATGGAAAGTTATTTCAATAAGAGACTGCGGGATTTCCCGAGCAGATCTAGAGGAGGAGGTCGGGCCAGGGATTTCTTCAGTGACAACTTCAGGGACATGGATATGTCACGTTCTTCTATGTTTACTCCATCACGGAGATCTGAGGATCGCGTAACAAGGGTCTCTGACGACCCTTTCAGGGGGCGCGTGTCAGAAAGTCGGATGTCCAGTATGTTTGACAACCCGTTCGGTACACGGACACACGAGGACCGCATGTCCAGGATGTCGTTGAACCCTAGTGGTCGTAGCAGTATGGAGGATAGGATAAGCCGCCTGTCATCAGACCACGGCGGGAACATGAAGACATTGGAAGATCATTACAGTGAGAGAAGTGAAGGGCCTAGTGGATCCACTTCACTGCTGGAAGATCGCTTTTCCAGAGCCGAGCGGGAGCAAAATGCCAATCGTACAGAGGACTGCTACAGCAAGTTGTCGGAGGAGAATACAGATACTGGAAAGAAGTCTGAAGAGGTGTTCAGTTCAGATTTCAAAGAAGAGGATGCAGGTGGCGAAAAATGTGTCAAGAAATTCCGCCAGAAGAGAGTTATCGAGCACCGCAGTCATTCGCAGGACAATCTCTTAGATCAGGATAACAGGCCCAGGTCCAGGGAACCAGAACCGAAGCAGTACACACGCTCAAGCAGTAGTTCAGCAAACGAATCGGTTCGCAATCGTTTGTCATCGCGGGCCCGACAGAACCGCAGGGAAAGTCCTATCGAGAGAATAATTGATTTGAAGTTAAGGGGCTTCCCCTCGTCTCGTCTGAGCCGTCAGGCAGAGGTGGAGGAGAATGACGAGGACCCTAATAAACTCATCAGGTGTCGACTATCCGATTATCATGACTTTCGCGATAAATTTCGAAATTTCGATCAGTTTGAGGCAATGTTTGAGAGATTAAAGGGGAGATCCCGCCCAAGCCGACTGTTGCTGCTTGATAGACTTAAAGCCCGCTCTCTGGACGATGGTAAGTGCTTTCAGGATTGCATTCAAACAAATAAGTGATTTATAATCATGTAGTTAAGGTATAATATTCTCCTTGCTCTTTTAGTGTAGAGAATGTTTGCTTTTTATATGTCTACTAGAATCTTTAGACAGTCTTTCTATACCTTAACCTAAAAGTTTTAACCATCTCAAGTAATTTCAGCACATATCTATATAATACATCCTCTCCTCTGTTTCTCTTAATATACAGAATATTTCCTTTAATAACATGTATGCTAGAATCATACATTATGTATAACTTCACCTTATTTACCAGCTGAAGGGCACTTTGATAACATAAGCTTACTTTATCATCTATATTTTCCTAAAATTGATGTGTATTGAGAATGTTTGCTTTAATGTAATATCCACTAGAATCATTAGGTAGTTGTCCTACGCCTAAAAAAACTAACAGCTTTAACCGTCTCCAAGGCACACTGTCAAGCTGAAACATAATTGGGTCACATTAAATATGAATGGGATATATGATACTGTTATTTACTGACCTCACACTAGAAAATACATCCTGAATTGAATACCACCTGCCTGCCTGCAGTTGTCACCTTCACCATGACGATTTATAGTCATCTATGCAGGCTTGCAAGCTGAATCATTATTGAGTATATGTTTAGTAAGATATGTGATATTTTACCATTAGACTAGGAATACATGCTTTACCTATTGGTGTCCAGACAGTCCTTCGAAAGGCTTTCTTTGTATGCACTAATACACATAGAATGAATCAAGAATAAAATACAAAGTAGAATTTGCTGTTGAGTTCAGATCATTTCTCATTGATAGATTTTCTAAAAGATGTGTTTCTTAGAGAGAGATTTCTTTCAGTCAGATGTTTTAGTAGCATGGATGAATGGGTACCTTTCTGGTAAAAAATCATATATATATATATATATATATATATATATATATATATATATATATATATATATATATATATATATATATATATATATATATATATATATATATATATATATATACACACATATATATATTCCATAAACATGTTACATACATAGAATGCCCTGTAGATTAGCCTGAACTAATGGTTTACTAGCCAGAAGGCACAGTTCTTAAGCTGAAACATCTCTGGGTCGTTGTGTTCCGCCTCAGGTGCGACATAAAACATTCCTGCTGACATCCCATTCTCTTCTCTCACTCATGCAGACCATCCGGCAGTAAATGTAGCATTACGTTTCAGTCATCACAGAGCAGCAAGGTGTTTGATGTTCTAGTATTCTCACCTGGGATGTGGAAAAGCTACAAGTCTTTTTAAGTCAGGGTTCAAAAGCATATCTGTTTCAGAGGCTTTTGACACCAGAAAAGGGCCCTCAATATGTTGATGTTAGGCGCCTGTCTAGCCACCAGATTCAGTCAGTCTTGATAATTTATTTCAAAATCTAAAATCTTCTGATTTTCATTTGTCTTGTTATTTAAATTTTTTAAACAAAAAACATACCTGTCATAGTCTGAGAACCTAGTTTCTGGGTATATGTACCAACCAAATATATGACCAATTTTGAAGATAGTGTTATCATCTTCCAAAGTCGCACGAAATGGCTATTTTACTTTGAAGAAATTGTCCTATGACATCTAATTGATTTCGCCAAACTAGTGTGGCTGCAAAAGTTGCTTCTCGGGCTAGCCAAATGTCAACCCTTGTTGCCTTATTACTTTCATAATAGAAGTCATAAGAAAGTGCAGCTACATTGTGGCTTACTGATCTCGTCAGGAATTTACCAGCAAAATCAAACAATTTCAAACTTCTAGCTAGCATAGGATTCACCTGGCAGAGATACTTCGGATCTAAGTAGATGGTGATAGGGGTTGTTATCCACATGAGTTTAATCCTTTCTGTAAGATCTATTTCTGGTGACCTGGAAATCAGATGTAGAAATAGAATCAGGGTTGACTCATCTGTGAGTAAGTGTACAAATATAAGATATGAAAAAGGTGAAATATGCTTTGCAAAAGCACTTGTTGGTATCATATCTTACATAGAGCCCTACTAGCTCCACCTGGTGAGCTTATATTAAACTAACTTGACCATTTGCCACCTGGTGAAAACTAAACAGGTAAACAGGTCAATATATGTATGCCAGCCTAATATCTAGGCTAATGAGGGGAAGTATGACTTGCAGTATCAGGAACTAATTCTTTGCATGCAGTTTAGGAACTTTCTTGGATGCTGAACACATGTTGAAGGTATTTTCTGGAAATCGTAGGAATGGGTGAGTTCAGTTTGCGAAGACTAAGAATAGACGCGGTGTTTTATATACAAACCTGCGGCACAAACTTGCAGCGTGCTTCCCTCTGACTGATAACAACAACTGTCAAAAACATCATTATCTAGCAAAAAAGTTGAAAGTATCTTGTAACCCATATATCCCCAAACCCAAAGTTCTGAGAATATTAGTGATATATCTTAGAGAGGCATCTTTAGTAAAATATTTGGATGAGATTTGTGAACCTCAAGCTGTACAACTCCAAGTATTTGGCTTTTTCTGGCTAGTGAGGTACATTGTACATATACTACACATATTTTCAGACTTTCCCTGAACTAGCATTCGTTTCTGTAACTTTACCTGAGATACCAGCAGAGATACTACCCCACCTCCAGCGTATTAAGGCTAAAACATGGTTAAACAGAGCAGGTAAAATTTTGGGAAGTTTTCCTAAAGAAACAGACTCATTCAGTCCTCTACCAATGCTGCAGATATCAGTGTATGCAAATCTCATAACATAGGTCTTAAAACCATTCTATTGAGAAGGTCACAAGACATTTATGGGTTAAGGACTTAATTTGTACCTATAACCAAACAATGTTGAACATTTGCAGGCCAGCTGATGCCAGTTTTTCTTTACCTGACCCTGTATGTCTACCTGAGGAAAACGGTTGATAATGGTATATATCTCAGCTCTCCTTACCCTTATCTGGCCCATCAGGTTCACCTGAGATGGCCGGTTAATTGGCTGCAGCATTTTACCTTGAGGAACACACAGTTACCCGGACAAGAACACCCAAGTGCCTGGCAAATAACTCACTATTCAATTAACATTGCAGGCACTGTGTAATTAACACTGTTCTCTGTGTTCTAAGTTGCTAGGTTTAAGGGTCATTTATTTATATCCGAGTGTCCTGTTCACTGAGGAATGTTTAGTATCATTATTTCCATCTGTGGCTTTCCTATTAAAGATTTCAGTAGAGAACATACTCTATATTTAAAAACATTTTGCAAAATAGTAAAGGTTAAGGAGTAAGTGTGAAATTTAATTACATACTCTTCATCTGGTAGAAATGAAGGATTTAACTACTCTTATCCCGAGGTTGCTCAGAAAACTTAAAGACAGAAGCTTGGTTAATTTGCATGTCAGTTTATGATTCAGATACATGTTATTCTTTTTTCTGGGGGGGGGGGGGGGCATAGGATGGATGTCAACTCTGACTGATGGCATGGGTGGTCTGGGGATGGATGGGTTGACATTCTCTGTAGCAATCAGCTGTGCTGAATACAGATCAATAGTACTGTCTAGCCGTCAATCACAAATGAATTAAGTATGAATGAATTATGCGCTTGATTCATTGGCGCAATGTGGCTGGAAAGATGGTATCAATATTGTATGGAAAGGAGCAGCGTTTATGCTGTATATGGGACTGATTGATGGAGTAGGAGATTAGGTGTTCTGGGAAGCCAGGAAGTGAGGAGGCTGAAAGGGATGCAGAATATCAGTGCTGACTGCATGACTCACTACAAGGGTCAACATAGCATAGCAGCACTATAGCAGCCCTTATTGTGTTTACCCTTATATTTCATAAAACAATGCCCAGACCTACATAAGGATTCATGGCTTTTTTCTAGTTATCTAGTCTATACTGCTGTCACATGAAGGAGTTGTTTATGCAGTATTCTCCGCTGACTGCTACAGCACACTGTAGGCCATCTATCAATGTGAGATATCACAAAGATTTCAGCTAAAAACAATCCTCACCATCCCCTCATAATATAGCACTCTATTCTCAAATAATGTAGCTGTCCAAGATATGATCTTTTGAGGGGCAAAATAAAATGATTATGAATAATTCCTTTGCCCTCTGATGTATCTTACTGCCCCTGAAGTTTCCCTAAGATTTG
This sequence comes from Maea johnstoni, assembly GCA_963942565.1. Taxonomy (NCBI): domain Eukaryota; kingdom Metazoa; phylum Annelida; class Polychaeta; order Spionida; family Magelonidae; genus Maea; species Maea johnstoni. The sequence goes on along the minus strand of OZ012687.1, from coordinate 2,902,472 downwards.
AGCCTAGCCAGAGCCAGGCCTTGTTCATTACCCTGTAGTGTTAACTTGGCAAGTACATACGGTTATAAATACATGGGCATTCCCTGTAGCAGTGCTAATTGCCACAGTGTGGAGGCCTGTATCACATGGTCAGCTGCAGTGTTTGTTTATACAGGAATACCTTCATCTGACCGGCCTTAAGTGCCCTCACTGGACACAGGAAGCACTCAATTAACCCTTACATTCCCACAGCAGTGAAAGCAGGCGCGACTATCAGGGGAATGTCTTCATGATAAAATGAATTTTTGTGAAATATTCCAAGAAAAATCTCAACACACCTGTTAGATTTTTAACAATTTTAAGGAATTTAAAATTGAACAAAGATTTAACCCTTAACACGCGGTGGACGGACAGGTCCGCAATTAAATACCTTGTCCGTGAAGCGATGGACGAACAGGTCCGCAAGTAAATCGACCATAATCGCAGGCCGCCGCCATGTTGGGTAACTTCCATTAATCAGGAAGTTATCCAGCGAATTTGGCGAAATAACTTGAGAATAGGTGATATAAATATCTCACCTATTCTCATATGTTTTTCTTTGTCAGATTGACAAAGAAAAACATCAATATTATGCATTAAATATAAAATGAGAGGTAAATCACGGCCGAAAAGCAATGTTTTGCGATGTTGATACCGGCTCGCAGCGTGCGGGTCGGCACTGAAGAGAGTACTTCCGGTTTTTTGTACGATTGATATTCCGTTATTCCTGACATCCTAAATTCAATAAAGATAATATTTAGACTAAATGGATGTCAGGGAACAAGAATATCAACTTTATTTTTCGAAATAAATTTGTTATGTTGCTAAAACAATCGTTTTAAAACAAGTGCGAAGGAAATCACTTCGCACATGTTTAGATCAGCCATTTTGAAAACGGCTGATTTTGCATTCTCCTCGCCGCACTTTACACGGTCCAAATAAATACTTCCCGTGATTGGATTGTAAAAGATAATACATTTCCTGAAAGCCAAGACACATATCTTTCTACCAATGCCAATTTTATATTTGTTTATTGGGCGAATAATATAATATAGGCATGATTGCTTACGGCCAACGGATTTTGAAATCGAATTTGCCGTAAACAACGCCTGACAACGTGTTGGCCATCATGTTTGAAGCCTTCGAAAAGGCTATAACTGATGGTACGACACAAAATAAAGACACCATAAGGAGGATAACAAGGTAGGCAATCGATATATGTTTTTATTTCGTTTTCTATTGTAGATTTTTACTGCTCTTGGAATTTCATCTCTGTGTTGTTGCGCCTGAAAGTTGGCGAACTTGGGAGTGACAAAATGGCGGCCACAAATCAACACTTGCTTTTTGTGTTCAATCAGTGATTTGTGGCGCAAAACATGGTCGTTTCTAAATAAAAATAACATGTATCGATTGAGGAAGTTGAAATTATATTAAATATTAATATTTTACGTTTGATATTTTTTATTTTCATTTCTTTATAGCGCTCTACCATTGAGGAAGTTGATCCTTAAGAATTCCTTTTGAAGCGCTCTCAGAATTTGTTTCTGGCCAAGACTTATTTGCAGCCCCTTTGCTTTAAGATCGCTCATGAATAATTAAAACAAAGAAACAAACACTAATTTTCATAATATATATCAGTTTTTATTAAGCATTCTACACATACAATTTTTGAAAAGAAATACTTATGTACAACTTGTGAAATTTCAAGCTAAAATAGGGCTAATGCATTATAAATACCTGATTTTTCATTTATTCTAAATCAAAATCAGCATGCTCTCTACAAAACCTTATGTTTACACTGATCAGACATAATATATTCTAAAAGTAATTTCTACAAAACAAACATAATTCAAGAGAACAAGAACAGTAGTTTCAGACAGTATTTTTTATTTCAGATTTTTTGGATGATATTTTGCCTTTTATGGCTGGAAAGACTTAGAACCCCCTGACAGCGCAACAGCAATGCAACATAATTTGTTCCAAAAAAACAACTCTGTTTGAGGGACAATCCCCCGTCAGGCAATTCAGCGTGTTAAGGGTTAATAGGATTTGGATCAAACTTAACAATGGGAGCCGTGGCTGTGAGTAGGTTAAGTAGTCCGACTAGACATGGGAAGCACTTAAGTCAAGCCATGGACCAAGAAAAGTATACACTTGCATTATTACTTCTAAGAAAGTATTACCAGCATCAGTATCTGCTTCCTTGATTTAGTTCTATTTAAGACCACCAGGTGGCTTTTAAGCTTTGTGCATCTGAAGTGCACACATATGGCCACACAACTTTTAACTAAGCTAAATATCATCGATAAGAGAAATATTTAGGGAATATGAAATAATTAAGATGGACTTATAAATCTGACAGAAACAACAGCATTCATTCAAATTCACTCAGAATATAGCTTTGTTTTAGAGATATCTTTATGATGGCCCATTTTGGGCACCAGCTTTTAGAACCCTGGCTAGAACTCTACTTACTGGGTTGTTGAATGTTGGGACAGTTGAGTCGTGAATTTTTTTGTGGGAAAATTAAGGGAGAAGTTGATTGTGGAACTGACTTCCTGGTGATATATGCTAGTGGCAGCTGTAGGCATGGGCCCATAAAATTTAACATTATAAAGCAGTCAGTCTGAGAAATGCTTTTAAGTTGCTGCTTTGGTGTAAGATTGCTCAAAGGTATGATTGAAGCTGCAAAAACATCTCAAGAGCCTAGTAGCCCAACTCAACTAATGGTTCATTTTTTGCGTAAGTTTGGAACTGTCGAAAGAAACATGCCATAGGTGGAAAAAGTGTGATTTAAATCTCAGATTAACAAAATGTAATATAACAATTTTCAAGTATGGGGCTTCTGCAATTTTTTATGTGGTTTACAAATGCTATGCTCAGGTAGTCCTTTCCCATTGAGTGTATGGGGATGACTTAATTAAATGAATTACCTAAGCTTTATATGAACATGGGAAAGGAGAGAGAATTGTAAACCCCTGTACTCAATTCCTTGCACTCTAGGGAGTCTAGGTGCTAAGAGCTCTTTAAGATGTAAAACACAGGCTGTTGAATTCAGTGCAAATTTCAAAACAACATTTTATACACAAAAGCTAACCTAAAACCTTAAAAAGTGTATTACAGATACTTATCAGAGTGTGACTCAGTCAATCAGGGCCAGCTATAAATGTAAGCTACCAGCTTGTTTTGGAGATTAGTTTTATAGTTGATCACCAGGTGGCTTGCCTTGAATTCTGCCTGAATTCTTAGTATGGTTTGTAATGAGAGACCCATCTCAGCTGCCATCTATTACCAACATTAGGAACTACCAGAAAGGTTATCAAGTACATACAGATATGGAAACTTTTGAAAATGAAATATGAAAAATTAGGAAACAAAAATAAGTAAATGATATCATTGATGTCTGAAATGAATGGTTGGTTTTGCCAGGCCAAATTCATAGATGTCTGGTATTTATTACCATAAAACATGTATGAGTTCAATATAGCCGCTCTTGCTCTTTATATGGAAACATTTTTATGGGTCATGTAGAGGGCACAGAGATGTGAAATTCAAAGGAAATGTACGGTATGACCTTGGATTAAGAAAAGAATGGATATGTAACGAGAGACCAATTACTACATGCCCTATAGTTACATGCTAGCCTCATGCCAGGACTAGCATATAAGGCAGCAGCACGAGGTCACGTGGGAACAAGGACCAATCAGGGCTCCCGCATCGATTACATTACAGAGAAACCTTATCTCCACCACCTGCTGGGGGTGCCCAGAGCACCTATTTAGCGACTATTAATTGACACTGGTTGAGGCTAGCATGTTCAGGTTGACCAGCTGGTTTCCATTCCATGTGTTGGTCTTCTAAGGTATGACACACAATAGTACCCCTACACAAAAAAGGTGAAAAAACAGTTCTGAAAAGAGAAGTTTGGTTGTGGAGCTGAATAGAGGTTGACTCAGCCAGGGGTCAGACAGGACGATAGGTATCCGGCTAGTTATGCCAGGTATTATTTGGAGGTGCACAGGAAGGTGAATTATGAATTACGCGGTTGAGTGGTTGTGGTTTATCTGGAGCCAGGTGATATATGGGAGACGGTGAGGCGTGACGACCTGCAGGTATTATTAGGGGGTTGATAAGTACTGCTGGTATACAAACATCAAAACCACATACACTCAAGAGGTACAACGTGTACTTACACGCACCCATCATCATCATCATCATCATCATCATCATTGTCCCCACCAACACCATCATCATTCACATTATCATCATCAACTTCATTATCATCATCATTTTTAACATGCACTCATCAAGGATTGGGTGAATGCTTTTTACTGATATCAGAAATCATTTCATTGAAAGATTGCTCTGTTGATGTTGGTTATTCAAGCATGAGGGTAATATACACGACCCTTTTAGAGTACTCACATTTACATTCATGTTAGATTATTTGGTTATGAGGTTCATACATTTTCGTGATCTGAAGTGTTATTTGAACACCTGCAGTTGAGTGGCATGGGAAAGTCTGACAGGAAAAATGCTTGTGTTTTACCTTTCTTCAGAAAAGTAGGTTTATATCAGAGGGAGAATAAGCTAGAGAGAGAGGGAGAGAGAGAGAGAGAGAGAGAGAGAGAGAGAGAGAGAGAGAGAGAGAGAGAGAGAGAGAGTGGGGGAGGGAGAGAGAGAGAGAGAGAGAGAGGGAAGGGGAGGGGTAGAGAAAGCGAGAGATTGTTTATTTGGGTGTGGATAGTTTCATGATCAGCACAATTTTTGTTATCTGCACTGTATTAGAAACATTGATGTAATGCAATAGATAACCCTGAAAGTTATGATTTTTGATGCTCCAAAATGTTTGGAATGAGAAGATAAGGTCGTCATGAACTGGATCATAAACATGATGACATTTGGTAAAATAAATCAAACCTGAGCTGACTTTTTATTTCCCATGGCAGCGGTGATGGTTTAGATGTTGTGATCTACATGCCCTTGGGTGAGTCATACTAGCTCTTGAAGTCTACTAAAAATATCAGCTGTGATCATGTCTGTGGTACTTTCTTTCATTTGAAAAATATTCAGAAGAGGAGTTGTGAAACCCAACATGAAAACAACTTTTAGTCAAACTTATTCCTCAAAATATTACTTAATCATCATCAAGATATTTTCATATGTGTCAGGACCTGTATTGAGGATTTCTCAAAATACAACTCTGTTATCAAGATATATTCCTTGTGTGTCAAACCATGTTCCCTGTTTAGCTATAAATGGGTTTTGATGGAGTATGGTCTTTAGTGTATTAGATGTTTGTCTGATGCACCAGGGTCCTTAGGCAAGAAAGGGTTAACCCACCCTGGCATGTGTTTACCAACTGTAGCTGCAGATGAGCTAGCTTTAGGTTCTGTAATGCACCCATATCCTATTAATTCTTAGAGCATTCCTTGTGATCTGACAGGTATGCAAGTACTCCTCAAGTATGCGTAAAACTGATATATTTCTAGGTGCTTTGTTAAAGAGGTATATTGGAAACATATTTCACTCATTTTACATTTTACAAAATAATGAATATTAGTTCTAAAAATAAAAAGGGAGCACCGCCAAAACTGAGGGTTCGAAGTTGGCAATGGGGCTAGATGCTTTAGGAGATGATGAGCAGAGACAGTGGTGTAAGGAGAGACAGCCAGATGAGTTCTCTACAGCACAGCTTCTGTCAGAGTTTTTTCTTGGTGCATCCTGGTTGGCATCCTCGTCATGGGTCTAGCCAGCTGACGCTCGTAACCCCCAACTGTTAGTCTGACACATGGTGAGGAGGAATCACACAGGAATCTCTGTAATTGAGCAATCAACAATGTCTCATGAGCTCTTTGTCAGAATCTCTGTAATTGAGTAATAACTGATGTTTCGTGAGATCTACATCAGATAATGAGATTCCAATCTTACTGGGATGACAAATTGTTACACCGTTCTTGCTGAAAGATTCCTTTGAAATGTTTGGTCCTGATGCCTTTGTACCTATATGATCAGGCATTATCATCATCATCATCATCATCATCATATTCAAGCAGTTATCACTGTCATCATTGCCTGCATCATCATCCTCATCATCATTATCATCATCATCACCACCTTCACCATCGCCATCATTATCATCATCATGCAGATGATGCATATATCAATGACATTGCAATGGTCACATTCCTGTTATCTATAAACATATTTGAGTCAAGGATTTTCCAGACTCCACCAAGGCCATCTGATATCACATTATAGAGTCATCTTCCACTAATGGGGGACCATCCTCATTAGAGAGAAGGTTTTTGTTTCTCTCAGATATCATGATTACATGAAGAGTCATATAGTGAATCTTCATAGAGGTCTGGGTGATCATGTTCCCACCAACCTTGGGGACCCTGCGCTTGTTGACATTGTATATGTACTAATTACTACCACTGCCCATCTTGATGTGATATGCTTACGATACATCCACAGATGTTACACTACCAAGGATTGGAAAGTATGTTAGGATCATGTAATATTCAGGAAAGCAAGGGATTTATGTAACCAGCCAGTTGGCTGAAAGGAAGTTCAGTCAGGGTTAAGCTGATACGATGTGGGTAGGCTCAATGTGATATCATCATGCAGTCACCCTTGGGGTGTCTATATTGGTGGTGCGTGTAATGTTGATCCCTTTTAACTTTTCATCCCCCCAACTTCTCCCATTCTGTCCAGCGCAAAGAGCTCTCTCCTCCCTAACTTAACCCTATCATTCTTAGAACTCAATTTGATAAATGTTGTCTGGATCTATGATACTTTTGAAGATAAGTTTGGAATGGATTTTCAAATTCACAAACTATTTGAAGGAAGGTCGTAGGTTGAGTTTTTATCAACATTTCTCCTTCGAATATTTTCCTAAAGATGCCTTTGTTTGAAAGATATTGTGAAATTAGTCTGGCCGGTTTTGTCTGCTCCGGGCATGAATGGGTTAACACAGTAGCTCACCCTAAGCGTTGTTATTTTTGTTTGTTCCCCTGGGAAGTATCGTCTTCCTGTGTCGCTTTGCTTCCTTGTGGATACAGCTGCTTATCATTTACTCTGGACTTTTTCATCTCACTTGTGTCTTTAACTTCAAAGAAGGACGCCACAGGGCAAGAACTTTTCTATGATGCACATTCTCGTCACTCTTCTTTTCTTCTTTAGTTAGAAAAACATTATCCTAGTTTGTTTTGCTTTCTAGACCTTGATGTAATTATTAAAGTTGGGATGTTTAAACATTCATTTCAGCTATGAAATTTTAGTGAGATTTTAGTGAGACGAGGATGCCAATTTTAGTGAACGTGTTTGCAATTGGACCTCCTATCATGAAATATATGTGAAATAAATGTGCTGTTACTTATGAAATGCCACTTTTCCCTGATTTTAGCTGAAGTAAATTAAACCTTTTCTGTATCTAAGAACCCTCTGCTTTTAACTCCATCATGTACCGCTAGAGGGAGCTTATAGTGAATTAATTAGATCTCACCACCTACCTGGCTTAATTAGGTTCTTAGTCACCTGAATAGTTCAAGTGAATAAATGTAAGCCAAACTTATCACTCTGACCACTTGGTGCCTGGTAATAGAAAAATGAGAATTTTGTCAAAGATAAATAACAGCCTAGATTGATTCTCGACTCTCTCTAGTAGCCTGGGTGGGTGGGTGATGGTGGGTGGTTGAAAGACTTCTACTCACATGGTTAGAAATAGAGAGCTTTAAGCTAGTGGGATACCAGTAGCATGAGAAGATCCACCAGCCAGCCTCCTAACCAATACCTCATGCCTATCACGCTGACTTGTGTTTTCCTAGGGAGATAATGGTAATGGCTACCACACCATGGGATAAGCCACTAACAAGGGGGTCAGATTTCCTACTGATTATACCTACAGAAACCCGAAGATGTATTCCTTACTTGGGGGATAGGGGGTTAGCAGAAATCTCAGGGAGTTTTCTTCACTATTTAATTTATCTGATTTACTCAAGACGGGAAAATGAAAAAAAACTTTTGTCCTCAATATTTGGTATAAAATGGGTTAGATATCTTTGCTTTTTGATGTATCAAATCATTTTGGTACATGTTGACCTGTGCACTCCTCATATTTGATGAAAACTAAAGTCTTGCGAATCATTTGAGTCCATATAGTTTATCTAACATGCAAATGAATATATTTCATGAAAAGGGCATTCCACACAAGAAGATTGAAGATTTGTGACCTGGAAGATAGTAAAGCTCTTCATTAGTTTTTTCTTGGAAAATATTTAGTTGTCTATTTTAGCATGTATTCAATAAGTACCTTTACTTTGTGGATTGCATGTGGTTAAGTGTACCCCCTGCCCTTCCTATACCTGATATCTGACTTCTGTTTACAGATCCTCTACTTGACCTGTTGAATAACATGCAGTGGACCTCTTTTGTAGTACCCCTCTCTGTTTATAGATGGCACCATGTGGCTGACCACTCTACAGCCAGGCTGCCGTCCCAACCAGAGACTGCTGTGTCAGCCTTGACACTGAAATTGCCAGATCATGTAAACATAACTTATTATGAACCACACAGTTTCCTTTTCCCATTTTCTTTACACGTCCTGGAAAATAATTAACTAGATAGTCCATTTATAGCTGGATAAAACTTGTGGTTTAACATATTGGATCATAACCTATGAATCTATAGAAAACATTTTATGGCCGAGTGCTTTACCTAACAGAAACATCTTTAGGACATATTAATCTCTGTGTATTGCAATAATAACAACATATTTGCATTTGCGTCACACAATCAGCATACTGCTTTGTTATTTGATCGAATAAGGTGTGAACACCTTGTGTGCCCATGTCCAAAGGTGTTCACATTTTAAGTTTTATTTGAGCCAGTAGGTTGGCAGTTTCGTTTAAAATGATGAGAAATGCTTGTGGAATTTGTAAGCAGAGGTATTAAAGTTAGGTTTTTTAAGTGTTTTGAGTCACACCAAACCAGAGATATAGGTTAGTAAGGCGGCTGTTATCACATTGTATCTGCAGCCGTCAAGTCTGTTTACACCTTGATATGAACATCAATTACTCCACTTGAAAAGCACCTGCAGTCTTGGAATACCGCACATGTTCAGGTGGTGACCCAGTTACTCAATACAGGAAGACGGGAAGGCCAAAATAGGTATTTTCAGGTTCCCTGGCCTTACACACAAAAACTGCAGAAACTTGGAAAGTTTTTGGTCTTCAGAGGGAAATTTTTACCTAAGTTTTCAGTATTAAACAGTGAGGAATGTGAATAGCTTAGAGAAAAAATTGAACTTCTTCGAAGAAACTGATTTACTGATATGACATCATAATCAGATTTTTTTGTAAAAGTCCAAATTTGTAGGATATGCATGAAATATGCATAGAAAAATAAAGATTTCAAGGAGAATTGATAGTAGAACATAAACCACCAACTCTCATTTGAATAATTTTCAAATGATGGTTATTTTTCCAATTATTAAATTTGGTGACCTTTAGATGGAAGAATAAGCCAGTGTGCTCTGAAAGACTGCTCTCACATAAATGTCTTTATTTCAATCTAAGTATTATTATGCCACAGTTGTTTGTTTAATGGCTCATCATTAATGAACACATTCAACGCTATGGTGCACATGTGATCAAACAGGATTCTACGGCTCACCTATTTTCAAGCAGTGGGTTATGTAATAGTGTGGAAGTGGGGTTGAGTCTTCTTTTTCAGAGTGCCCTGGTGGGTGGGTGGTGAAGTAGCAGTTTTTCTGACAGGTAACAACATACCCCCTCCATCCCCTTCCCCTCCCCTTTCACATCGGAGTAGTCAGAGCTACCTTTGATTAAAGGAAAGTGTATAGAGCATGGAGAAATAATTAGGGGAGGGAGGAAATGAGTTCATTCTGTATGGCAGAGGCAGAGTGGTTAAGTTGTTTTCTTTCTTTGGTCTCTAGTTCCTCTCTCTACTCCCTCCCTTCATGTGATGTAAGAATGGGTGGTAAGAGTCCATTCTGTGAGTAAGCTTTGAGCGTAATTGAGTTATAGTTTAAACTAACAGCAGTTGAAACATCCCCCTTTACCTGGTGACCACCCTCCCTGCCCTTGTATAAGAAAGGGGTGGTAGGCGTTCATCCTGTAAGCCATACATGGGTTGTAGGTAAGCATGTGGACCTTAAAGAACCCAGCTTTTTCTGGTGACCACCCTCCCTGCCCTTTTGTGAGTTGGGGGGTGGCAGGAGTTTATCCTGTAAGCCATATCAGTTGCAGGTAGGCATGTGGCACCCACCCGTTCCTGGTGACCCCCTCCCCTCTATGTATGATTATGGAGGGCAGGGGTATAGTGCTTTCTCATAGCAGTGAGTGGTTTTATAGTTATCACAGAAGTCTTTAAAACATCCCCTCTTCACATGATGATAAACCCCTTCCTTCGTTTGATCTTAGAAGGGGTAGCCAATAGTCTATTCTGAATACCATGATTGAGGTTTAGGTATTCAGCATATGTTATGATAAAGCATCCCCCTTTGACCTTTAACTAGTGAATACATACCCCCTTTCTGATGTAAGAAGTGGAGGGCAGGAGTTTCGCCAGATAGCTATGATTGAATTAAAGGTAAGCCTATGAGCCTTTAAAGCCTCGACCCTTTACCTGGTGACCCCCTAATTGTGGGTGGGTAGGATTTCATTCTGATAGGCCTGATTGAATTGAAGGTAAGCCCATGAACTGGTAAAGCCTCACCCTTTACCTGGTGACCCCCTACTAGTGATACAAGAAGGGGTAGGCAGGAGTGCATTCTGATGTAATAAGGGGTGGGCAGGGTTTCATTCTGATATCCGTGATTGGGTTAGAGGTAAGCCTATGAGCCGTTAAAGCATCCCCCCTTTACTTGGTGACTCATTCCTCACACATGAAGGAGTGCGGTCCTCAGTGGTTGTTCTCCTCAGCGGCAGTGACTGAGCATGCACACCGAATGACGACAACCACCGGCTGCTCTGCGCTCTCCGTCCAGCATGCCAGCTGATGCATCACCTTTCAGGACCTACATCCTAATGTGATTGATCTTTCCTGGAAGTCTATCTGCTACCTGTGAGATTTATTGTGGCCAGGTAACGGTGTGGATGAACTCTGGAATCTCGCTGATCGCTGAAAACAGCATATGATTCATACCCAAGGAGTTCCCGAACCCAAACACTTTTAACATGTACACCGCTAGAGTGAGACCTTTGGATCATGATTGCTAGCACGGATTTACACTTTTGGAACTACCAAGAATCTGTTATCAGCAAAAAAGAAACTAACCCAGGTAATTATTCTAAAAGGTTAATGAAAAGTTTTTCTATGGAACCCCATCTAAGTTTGATAAGTGAGTAGAGGTTATTTCTGAACTACAGCAAAGTAAGTGCTATATGTACTAGGTCAATAGAAAGTTGTTTATCTTTTGTAACTGTCATGGGCGTTCAATATCAGCGACTAGCTGAAACCAAACAAAAACTATTTCTGATGGGGTGAAGTATTCTCACAGAACTATTTTAAAGTAAAGGTAAAAAGTTCATTCCTAGAAAAAATAGCTTGACTCGTCATTGTTAAAAAGCTTATAACTTTTCACTTTTACTTATAGAATATATTCTTAAATAACAATGTAAAAAACTTCAATAAGTTTGACATGTAAGTTGTATGTATTATTAAAGCTTTTAAATCTATCTGTAGCTTTTCCATTTTCCATTTTTGGAAGTAAATTATTTCCACTGATACTAGTATGACATGGCAATGTAGTGGAACTTAGAAATGGGGTGGTCTCTGAAAAGGGTGGTTTGTAAAAACAGGAAACATGAAATTTTACCTTATAAAGTTGTACATAGTATGGATTGGCAATGTAGTGGAACTGAGAAATAGGGTAGCCTCTTTCAAAAGGTGGTCTTTAAAACATGAAATATAATGTATTCTACTTGAGAATAATTGACCGGCAGACCCTTGAAAACAGTTTGATCTTTCCTAGATGGAGGTCTCTCAAGATAGTTTATAAATTAATTGACAAGTTACTTAAAAGTATGATGAAATTATGTTTTGGGTATTTAGGTGTTTAAAAAACTAGCCGGAACTGCTTCAGTATGGCCCTGACCCAGAAAGCGGGTATCCCGTGGGGCTACTCTGTCTACATAAAGCACAGCAAATGTTGTTTATAGCGTGAAATCTGGACATATCTGAATGAAGATCTACCTGGTATATATAACCAGTTAGCTCCAGTGTAGGACAGGTGGATTGCTGGTATATGTTCTAGAAAGTAGCAGGGAAGTTTGATGAGGTGTTCACATAAAAGGTAGGAGCAAGGGTATGTTTATGAGGGATAGGTAAGGGTTGTGCACAACATTTAAAAAAAGGAATCAAATATAAATCATCACCTGCATGCAATACCTTTGAACTTCTATGAGGTACAAACAGTTAAGGTGAAAATGATGTCTTTGTATGTGTATTAAAGAAACTAGATCAATATTTTTAGGGTAGTCAGTGATTTATAAAATGTTTATGTGCCATACAGATAGGCATGTTTATATCATAAGGTTTTATAAGGAAAGGCATGCAGGTAACAATGATAGCATACAAGAAAGTGTGTTAGTCTAGACATGGATAAGTTTGGCTTAGCTTTTTGCAACAAAGTAGAGCAGTAATTATACACAGGTACATGTGTTGCAGAAAAACGTAAGAATAGTACTGGTCATGTAACTAAAGAAACACGGGTTGAGATAGCTATATATAATTAAGTGTTTCAGACTTGACACAGGTAAGAATTTCAAAGGTGTTTGTGTAGAGGTTTCTATGAACTAGTATGGGTATTACATAAAGAGATGTAAGGATTGTAAAGGGGCAAATACCTGTTGTAACGGTGAGGGGGCCAGGTATATTTAAAGCAGGAAGAGGCAGTGATAAGAATACAGGTGGATTCAGCTATGTACATCAGACGAGATAGATAGATAGATAGGTGGGTCGTATGCCTGTAGGGTAAACAAGGTGTATGAAAGGTAGCTGGGTTAAACAGGTGAAAGGGAGTGTGGGTCGCTGAACACACCTTTGGTCAGCCAGGTACGCTCAGCTCACCTGGAGAGGAGGAGGATGAAAGCAGTACTGATCCCCTAATTGGATGATGTTTCTGGATGATGAGGTTTGGACACAAAATGTGGGTTTGAGTGGACAAAACACTCCCCCCCCCCCTCCCTCTCCCCCACTTCACATTATGCAATTGTGTGCACAGCAATGTGACCCCCTTCGACGAACCAATTTTATTGTTAAAATCTTTTTTCTAATTTTCAGTTGAGACAATTTTTACTTAATTAGATACATATTGGGTGATGGTGCACAACAACTTGACCCACTCTATATAGAACGTTTACAAATTGCAGAATTGAAATCCACTTTAGCCCTCTTATTTTCCCTATAAACAAAATGCCCTCATCACATATATAGCTAGCCTTTGAAATACCTAACCCTGCTTCTAGAAAAACTGAACACACTCTGTAGGGGATGGTAGGGTTACAGTCCATGCATGATTGGTCAGCAGTATACCTAGCCCACCTGAAGAGCATGGAGGTAGTACTCAGGTAGTATTGATTGCCTAATTGGCTGTTAGGGGATAAAAGGGGCATCAGGTGTGGGCACTAGGGTGTCACTCGGTCCCGCTGGTCAGTTGTCCCGGTCAGCTAATGACCTTCCAGGAATCCAGCACTAGTGTGGGCTGATACAGGCTTTCAAAGAAGAAGTCAGTCATTAATGGAATAGCTTCCCATCTGCTGATGTTTCATTTTAACCCACGCCATATAAGGTGTGACACCTTTTGTATTTGTCTTATTTATTTATAAATAAGTTCAGTTTTATCTAAATTGGAAAGTATTTTCATTCTAATGCTTTCAACTAATGTAAATGTTATGTTTTGATAGATGGCAGTCTGCACTATCCAGGCTTTCAAAGAATAAGTCAGTTATAAGTGGAATGGGGGGTAGATTTCCAGCTACATCTGAAAAAGTTTAAATCAATCAACCTGCAACGGAAAAAAATGGCGTGTAAAATCATTTGGCAGTAAAATAATCCAAAAATCCTAGTGTGCGATGAAAGAAATCGCCCAAAGGTCCTTTTAATATACCAGTTAATAATGTTGAAATTCAGACATATATGTATTTGATTCCTGTCTAAATGAATGACCTGTAGGTCATTGATAAGAGCCCATTAATAGGGGTGGGGATAGAGACAATACTTCCTGGTATAGAAATAAGTGTTTATCTGATTGTTTTCCTGAATTGGTCTGCTTGCATGATCACATGCGATGGCACTCCCTTATATGTCCCATTACCCTTTCTCTTTCACTGGTTGCAGTGTCGGCACGTGAACCCTGCCGGCATGGCGTATGTCTCCTTATAGCCAGAAAACACCATGCCTAGGGTTGGGGTATCCAGATTGTACATTTAACTCATTGTTGAACAGGCCTGTTGTTATAGACCTAAGGGGACTTACCATGAGAGGGAAGATATGAAGGGGATCACTTAAAGAGGGGGTGTACTTGATGAAAGATTTGTCTTCTACATAAAAAACATGACCTGAAAATGTAGGGGGTTTAAGAACACTTTCTGTTAGGCAATGCATTTAGAGAAGAGTATAAAAGAATGTCTGTAGTTCCAGCTTTAGGGGAAAAATCATTTTGCATTTCATATTAATCCATTGTAGTACAAGGTGCATGTTTTAATCACTGTTTGACATACCAGTGGGGTATGTTAGATTAAGGGTAATATCATTACTCAAATTTAACCCTCATTCTGCTGAATTGTCTGGCGGCCGTAGCGTGACAAGGGTTAATACTCAGAGAAATTAATCTAAGTCAATAGTGAAGAAATGAAGTACTAAAGTACTACTTAACTGTTGATCCTTTCACACAGCTGTGAAAAGTAATCAATATTGGAGACATTTTTACATGTCAGTTTATTTTGTTTGAGATTCCTTGACAATGATTTGTTATTGTTATGCACTCAATTGACCCAGTGACTCACTAAAAATCTCAGCAAATGAGGAATTGATAACAGACGCTCTGCTGGGGGTGGCATTTCATCCACCCCACGGATTGCACATTTCCATGGCAACCCATGTTATTCTAGTTAGGCAAACCGCCGTCTCAAGTATCTAGTCAGGACGGTGAGACACCTAGAGGGCATGGAGGGAACTAATAAGTCATCCGAACATCCTTGCATCAGAACAAAACATCTATACACTCATGTTCATATGTATATGTATGTATGTATGTATGTATGTATGTATGTATATATATATATATATATATATATATATATATATATATATATATATATATATATATATATATATATATATATATATATATATATATATGTATATATATATATATATATACATATATTTATCATTTGTTCATACATCTCTGCTGAAGTCATGAACTACTGCATTGTCTTTAGAATGTTAATAACCATTATATTCTGCCATGTTAATGATGACTTATATATGAGATATCAGCCATCACCTTGATGCATCGGTTAGTTGGCACATGGCAATGAGCATGTATGGCTGACCGATTGATTGCTGATCAGGTGTAGTGTTACCTGGAGCCAGCCAGGTGTGCCTAATCACACCATTGTCCCTTTCATGCACAGGTGTGACTTTTCTGGGGTCACTGAGTGCAAATAATTGATAATCAATAGATTCAGATACAATTCATCATCACAGTGATACACGGAAAAAGAAGAGCAATCAATATTACAAATTTGGTTATTGATATGTCAACACCTAGGAACTGGAGCAAAAGTGTTTATTTTAATCATTTTTCACATTTAAGAAGAGGTTTTCTACCATATGTTAGGAATGCTATGAAACCCAGAAGTGGTGCACAGTAGGTGCTCACATAATTACAGGTTTAGACTTTTGAAGGTTTTTCTCTATAATGAATGAAGCTTACCCACTAGTTGGTAGTTAGGATAAGTGTATCCGAGGTAAAAGACTTATTCATAATTATTCAGACTGCAGATATACACAATGTGGTTCAATGGACCATGCAGCTGTTTGTGGTCTGTTTGATATTTCCTCTTTAGATATATTCCAAATGATGCTTTTATTAGAAAAAGATACCCACTAATCATCTGACTTGAATGATCTTGGGATGAAAAGGTCATTAGAAATCCAGCCTATTTTTGTGCAATCTAGATAGCATCAATTGATGATCAAAATATAAGGTCAAAAGAAATCAGTAAATTGGGGATTAGTGTTTAAACATTACTTCAGTGATGAAGGCATTACGACTTGGCTAATTCCTTTGTGAGGTCTGTAATCCAACAGCATTCCCCTGAAGTGACAGTCATCCTGTAATCCTCATTAGTATGCATGATTTACGTATCTAACACATTAAGGATGCAGGCAATTTTCTCGCTGGCACTATTCTATTGCCTAGGGCTGTGCGTTATTAACACTGGAGATGAGGGCTGTTTTTTGAGATAATTGCGGTTCTTGAAAGAAGGCTTAATGATCGCACGAGGAAACTAGGGTGCACTCAATGAGGCAATATGTCATCTTTAACCCTCTGTCCTTTAGAGAGTTTCATCTCAGGCATATTTTCATTTTGATGTAATATCAGAAAAGCAATGTATGGGGAAATTCATGATTGAGAGTATCTGCTTAAAGCCCATTCAAAAAGACCTGATGATTTTAGTGGAATCTCGATTTTGGCCAAATCTTAGTTTTGAGAATGTTATTGAAGAGTCAATCGTACATTCAGTAGAACTCGACCTACAAATCCTTATGTGAATTCATGTATTGTTGTTGGGTTGAGCTTTATATATATGGATGTATTCCTCCTAACAGTATATTGTGTCGGTGGTGTTTTGTTATGGGTAACCAGCCTAGTTCAGTGTGACAGTATATCATTGTCCGAGAACCTTTGTGCTTGGTAACAAATATGATTGCCTGTATCAACTCAGTGCATAAGTTGGGGAGTGTTTCGCCTGGAGTCAGACGTTCACCTAGAATAATGGACAACAGGGATCATATTTTGACACGCGCGCACACACACACACACACACACACACACACACACACACTTCTTGGAGAACAGCCTTCATATTCATTAAGGATTCCAAAATATTATATAGCATCTTTAGGGGATAGTTTCACCGTAGAATTTAATATGACATATTTACGCTTTGTGCAAAGTAGGATAAGAGGTACACATACATATACAGGCCATGATCAGAGCAAATGGTTATATTAGGAAGTTATATTTTAACCCTCTTACTGCCACCAACATGTTTTCATCTTCTTTTCCTCCTCAAGTCTTCTCCCACCCCTTGTTTATTTTGCCATCTCCCGTGGGGCCGAGGAGTGTATAATGTTAGTGGTAGCATTAGCTGTGAAAGCATGCTACTTGACTCTGGGGCCGCTGTCAGCCTGAAGCAGGTATCCACGGAGAGGGACGGGGATAAAGTTGCCGATAACTCATAGGTATCGCTTCCCGAGTGTCAGGTGACTGCTAATTCGCCTCACGGGAGGCCTCCACCAGCAGCCAATCAGAGGGCAGCTTGGAAATGTCAGGGTTTGTGTTTTGGGGGTCCAGACTGCTGGGTAGCAAGGCACTGATTAAGAGCAGGGATAAGTGAGGACCTGGGAGGTGCACTTATTTCAGGGCCTCTTGAGGGATGATGCTCAGAGGATTCTAGAGATAAGCTAGACTTGCTACAAGTCTGTTTTGCATGACTGGCTCGAAAATGTATCCAGCATCAAAAATTGATCTTTCCATAGTTTACTTCACACAGATTTAGTTCTTTTTTGATCCACAAGGAGGAGCCACATATCTAGTTATCTTTCTCTTTTAATCCACAAGGGGGAGCCAGTCTAGTTCTCTTTTAATCCACAAGGGGGAGCCACATATTAAGTGTTTTCAATCCACAAGAAGGAGCAGCGTGTTTAGTTCACTTTCAATCCACAAGGCAGAGCCACATGAGTTGCTTATAGCACAACTTTACCACTCCCTAGACATTATGGCTGATTGCCATCTAGTTAAGGAGTCAGCATTATACCTATTGTCTTACTCAGTCTGAGAAGCAGGCCAAGAGATACCCAGCTCACCATGTATCCTTGGACATTGATGAAGTAATGCATTGCTGAGATTGCAGCAAAGTCATTATCAAGGCTCTGGCTGGCTTAAAGCAATTTGAATATTGCTGATACTAGAGAGCAAACAACTGCAGTTGAAAAAGATGTAAAGAGTTATATAGAATTTGGCCCATACATAGTTGTGTATCTACTGGACATGTGATAAATGATTTAGCAAAAAAATGTTATCTTAGAAATGACCAGCTTGTGTTTGAGCTTTCGACACTGATGGAATTGGAATTTGAGGTTAGAAGAGATCCCTACTGTTTGAGTTCAGATTACTGAGAGATAAATGATAGCGAATTATAATAGAAGAAAAATGAAGAATGAAGAAAATGAAGGAAAATGGTGACCTGGTCAGAGGCGTAGTCTAAAAACACTAAGGTTTCTTTCTATTTTATCTATAAGGCATACCTTACAATGATATATTTAGAGACAGCACTTGTAATTTGCATCAATTCCCCATAAGGGAAAGGTCGTTCAAACCTGATTTAAGATGGGCTCCAGTTCAAGGACTGGGATTCAAGTGATGTCAAGAATGAAGAGAAGTGTTTGTAACTGTTTTGAAACCCAGATTTGAAAGCATCTTAGGGCGGTTTGTGGAATCTTCACAAATAACCTAAGTACTTAATTGAACCCCAAATGCTCCTCAACTAAACCACAAATTCTGGAAATTACCAAGGTCGTTAAACAGAATCCTCATGTATTATATGGAGGCTTTTTGGCCTTGCATTTTTGAGGGTTTTAGGAATTTTCAAACCACATTAAATGATTCAGACGGAACCACCAAACTAAATATTTGTCCCCACCCATAATATAACTGTCAAATAGCAGCATCTTAATTCCATGAACATTCCTTGATTAAGGACTTGCCTCGTTAAAACAGTTTCCTTTCACAGTTATTTACAAACTGAGCACCCTGACCCAGTGGCACCTGTCACCATACCACGGTATGAACCATAAGGGTGTTCCTGCTGCTACCCCACCCTTGGGACCCGAAGTTCACAAGAACCCAAACACAATCAACCTGCCGCTCCATGCTGAAAAGCACAGTGTTTGAACTGGTGTATTGTGAATGGTGTGCAAACATGATCATTGAGTGATTGTTTTGTGCCAGGGTTTTGCCTCTTGACATTTTAACCCTTCCATGCCCAGAACGCCATGTGGTCTATCAACCCTAGCTATAACTATAAGATACTTCATGTTAATGCAAAGTCCATATTTATTCCATAGAAAAGCAATTGATCAAGTAAAAGATTTGGATAAAAACAGTAACCTTTTTTTGATAAAAATTGTGTGTTAAGGAATTATTTATATATTAAAGATGGACTCCTCTGTTCATAAGCATTTTTTGTGAAGTCGTCATATATCTGTACCCTAACATAATTATCATTTCATCAAACATTTACCAGTAGTTCTTCCTATTGTGCCTTGACAATTAAAAATGGCTGCAAAGAAGTGGTCCATGGGAAATTAATGAAACAATTTATCTCTAACAGTCTGTATTCTAGGATATCTGGGCTTTAACAGGTTAAGAAGTGAGTTCAGCACCCTTTTCCAGTGTGTAGACCCCCTGTGTGAGGGGGTTGTGCCTGATTATGCGGCCCGCTCAAGCAGGATGACCTACAGGGTGCTTACTGTGAGCGAAAAGACAAACACAATGCCAACTTGTACTCAGCAAATACACACACTTCACGCCACATTTCATAAAATGGATTCATCTTCCACTGGCGGAGAAAGAAAAGTCCCTAAGAAAATTGTTTTAAGTGATTTTTGCATCCAGTGTGAACTCTGAAGTAGCTGTGGGAAACAGAGTGTGCCACTTGTTCCATTATGGCTCTTTGTATGAGGCTGGCCATGGGGAAAAGCACTACTTGTAGTTGACATAGTACACTTCATGCCAGCTTTTATAAAAATGGATATATCTTATTCCAGGGAGGGGGTGGTGAGAAAAAAGTCACAGTGCCATTTGTCCATGTAGGCCTCTTAATGTCAAAAAGTGAACCTTGAGCAAGAAAAACAATTAAGAGTATTACTAATTAGAGAAAATGTTTTGGAGGATATTATATTAAACAACAACAGCAACAACAACAAAAGAGTCCATACCTCCAATCCATGTTCAGGAGTTCCAAACATTCCCTACAGATGGCACCAGGGGTGGTTCTCATATCACAGAAAACTGTCATCACTTAATTGTGTGGGTTATGTGATAATGTTGAACTAGGGGTTGTGTTGTGTTGAAGAATAAGTTAGTTTTTTGGCCTAGAGCTTAGCCAGATAACAGAATTAAGGGTGAAAGTATTCAAATGATTCCAATATTCCCTTAAGATGGATAAACCTTTTTTTACATTGCCAAAAATGAAATGTATCTTTCCATTGACAATGGCTAAAAAGAATAAGAGGAACATCCCTAGACTCCAGTCTGATATCCCCTGATATGCACTCCTTGGAGTTCTATGTTTTCCAAGGTTATCATGGCTGGTTATCTGGTATTGACAGACTGCTATCTGTGGCTGGGTTATTCCTGGTATAGAGAGTGTGTGATGTGGGCTCTAGTGTTACTGCCCCTCCCCATACACTCAGATCTGCTGCTGGCCCTGCGGGACCTTTGTCTGCTACCATCACCTTAACTCACCTTAACATCTTTTACCACTTATCCCAACAGCCATATCAAGACATATTGTCATTCAGGGCATCATAATCACCATAATCTTCATCTTCATCATCGTGATTGTCGTCATCATCATGGCCGTCACCATCATCATCATCATTATCATCATCATCATCATCATCATTACCGTCATCATCATCATAGTTGTTGTCATTGTCTTCACTTTATCAACATCATCATCAGCACCATTATCATCATCTTTGTCATTGCCGTTATCATCATTATCAGTGCTATTACCATTTCCATTGTAATCATTGATAGCATCATCATCATCAATAATGTAACAATAATAAAAAGCATCATCATAGCCATAAGCATATGTGCATATACAATATCATTATCAACACAAACATGAATATAGAAAGAAACAGGAAGCCAATATTACAGTCCCAGCTTCAATCTTGTATGATGGAGTATTAGGCTAAAGTTGAGGTATACCTATTGAACATTGTGTAAATCTTTGTAAGTCATAAAACAATCCATAGCTTCAAAACTAGGAAAGCTGTTGTGTACATAGCCTTTGTGTGTGGAATGGTTATGAAATATGAACTAAAGCCATAATATTTCCTTTGTGATAATTTGCTATAGTCTGGCACAGATGCTGAGATCTTATCTAGCATAGTCTATTAATTTCAATGTTTGGCTATATACACTCCAGCTGGCACCAATAGGAGACAAAGCTGTTTATAGCAATCAGACAATGTTATCTACATCTGAGGAAACTGAAGATGAAGCCATGGTGAAGTGATGGCAAATTGCAACTGCCGACATAAACAATGGCTTCCAGTGTGCTTGCCTACACAGTGCAGTGAGCATTGGAGAACTCTCATCCTTTAACACATTCTGGTCTGAATATCTTTACAAATTTCGTCTGGATCTATGATATCTCAGAGTATAAGTTTGAGACTATGCAATATCTCACAAAATATTTGAAGGGGAGTCATTGGTTGGCTTCTGATCAACATATCTCTTCAAATAAATTCAGCAAAAAGCTCTGGTCAAAATCTTTTACCAAGGTTTGGGTAACCAATATCATTCCTGCAATATCCCTAAATGGCTGAGCTTTTTTTGGTGTTAAACTTTTTACCAAAGGAAAATTTGGCATATACTTGAAGTAGAAATGTTAATTGGAAAACTCAATAACTCTTTAAAAAAATATTGCTTCATTCATTCCAAGGTTATTTTAAAAACTGTTTTACATCCAAAAGACAATTCATAGCATTTATGCTCCTTTAAAATAGTGCCTGGCAGCTTTTGTATTGTTTGTATTTTGTATCTTGAAATAGGGGGCAATTCTTTATGAATAGTTGAAAGAGGATTGTTTCTCAGTCATTCTTGTTTGAGTTGCCCTGGGAATGTATGGGTTAATACCAGCCTGGGAGTTCCTGAAATAAAATAAAACATTCACATTGAATCTACATAACATTGATATGCTACCAGCCCTAGATCTACCAGCGAGCGATGACTCATGCTAGCAGCAGCAAAGACGCAGCTTAATGATTGGTTTATCTTCCCAATGAGGAGGACTAGAATTGCATGAGGGATACATATCGGACAATCAGAGAGCTGTGTTGATAAATAAGGTCCTGTGTACTTGTGCAATATGGTTCGGTGGCTAGAACAACAAAGCTTTAAATGGAATCAGATTGCCTGCTGGCCGCTGGCTGCTGGGTAGTGTTTGTTTAGCAGGCTCTGACAGCAGGCAGTGTGTTTATTAAAATGTATTGTTTTAATTGCACCTCAGCTGGCCGGCTAACTGAGGGCCGGCCTGGCAGTGAAATTGCCTGTTAATTATAGGAAACAATGCGAAAAGCGGCATGCAGGGAACTGCTATAGATAGGATGGGATTGGAGGGGATAGATGCAATGCTGAGTACTGCTCCAGTTCTGCCCTACTATATCATGTAGTGGGCTGGGGAATACTAATTACAAGCTGTGCTGTAGTAGGGGGGATATGTGTTGCGATCTCCGCCTCTGTGAACCACTGGCTGCATCACTATTAGATAGGAAAGATGGGGAATAGTGCGTCGTTGCGGTCAGGTACCGTACCTGAGAGACCTGGAGGAAAGGAGGGGAAAACTAGAGAGTTAGTGGACAGAAATTTGCATACTATGGGTAGCAGCAGGGTGAAGAAGAAAAGCAGGTCTGTGAGTGATTTTGAGGAGATGAAGATGAGGATGAGGATGAGGGAGAATGCAGCTGTTACCATGACTGCAGTGGAGCCTAAAACAGATGTCTATGAGTGTGAGTAGTTACATGTCATGGTATGACCCTTGTACTCCCAAAACAACAAAAATAACTTGCAATTATGCAGTAATTCTGATAACCAAGTTTTATTTATTTTGATTAATTTTTTTATCAGTTAGATTTGCTTTTGATAAGGCAGGTATGCTTTAATCTTGATAATCAAGTTTTGTTTTCCATTTATTTTCCTACAATTTATTTTGGCAAATTTGTTCAATTTTTGGATATTTATCATCTTCAAAAATGATTATATTTGAGCGAAAGTTCTTCATCTTCTACTGAGTTTGATTCTTTCAAATGCTTTCCTCATTTCACATTAGTAAAGGAAGTATTAGCCTGCTTATTAGGTCAGCTTGGCACTAAGCAAAATGAATGAATTAACCCATTAATGCCCATTGCTTGATAGTAGTCTAAGGCATTTAAAGAAAATGAGAAATCATATATTTTCCTTGTGATGATGTTGATAGAATTGTCCTTCAAATTATCAAGAACTCCTCTGATATTTCCTATGATTATTCCTTATTTAGAAATTATTTGCATATTTACCCAGCCATGATTGCACTCTGGGCATGAACAGGTTGATTGTAATCAACCCATTAACACCTGGAGTGTCCGTCAACATGGTTTGCCACTTATGGAAATATCTTGACAACAAAGCAATATTTAGAAAAATATAAGACTGAAAGTTGTTAATCCTGTTAGGTTTATAAATCCCTCAAATATATTTTCAAATATATCTCTATTTATTGAGTTATATTCAAAGTTGTCAGGCCATGTGTTAGAGCTGCACTCACGGAGGTAGATCAACTCATGAGCTCACCACCAGTTTGACTCGTGAGCTCATGAGCTCACGCACGTTCCAATTTTCCAAAGAAATACTTATTTTCCAGCCCAGCTATTAAGAAACAAATATTTAGTAGCGGTGATCTATTAACATTGTCATGTTTATTTAATTTTAAAACATGCTAACGAGGTACAAAGGTCAATATAACAATCAACACCACTTGAATGTATACATTGGAGATTGTAAAGAAGACATGGCAGCGATAAGCAGTTATGTATGTTAATACTGTGGGTTAGGTGCTCTGTGTTACGTTTGTGTTCCCAAAATAGACGAGCTCACGATTTGAACATTTCAGCTCGAGCTCGGCGAGTTTGCCCCAGGGCTCGAGTCCCTCGAATTCGTGAGTGGTGAGTGTAGCTCTACCATGTGTGCACTCCAGATATTAGTGGGTTAAATTAAAGCTCGCTCAGGAGATGTGTATTCAGCGCTCTTTGTCTCCGGCTCACTTCTGTTTGGCTGAGAAGCCAGGGTCAGTGGGGATGTATTTTAGGATTAACGAGCTGTCCCCAGGGTGATATTCAATGGATTTCTGGGGGTGGGCGCATATTGGTATGGGACGACGACAGGGCCCGGCCGGCCGACCGGCAGTATGGCAGTAGTCCGCGGGAGGCAACATTGATCAGATTTCCCCCAGTAGCCTGGAGGGGCTAAAATAATCTTGTGAACTGCGTGAATAGCTCAGATAGCCGGCTGTCTGATAGAGGGAAGGAGGGTGCTTTACGAGGGTCTCTCCGTGTTGTTTTATAGCGCTGGCTAGGGACGGGGTGTGGGAGGTGAGGAGAGGTGATACTTCAGGCGTCACTTTCTCCCAGGTGGAGCGAGCACAGGAGCAGTGGGACGGGATTATTTATGTCAGTTGCGAGGTTTGCGTGAATTGCACATCGGGAGAGCGTAACAGAGCAAGATGCAGATACAGACAGGTCGGTGCCCATGCCATGCTTAGGCAGTAGTGGAGTAATACATTACATCATATACCGGGTACAGGGCCACAGTGAGTTTAGGTGCAGTGGGAGATCTGTATAGTCCTAGGAGGAGTAGGCAGGTTCTGCTAATAGTAGTAGTGGAAGTGGTGTTGGCTTCAGTGTTGAGAGGGGGTAGGCCAGAGCCAGTCATACTATACTGCAGCTAGCTAGGGCTGATATACTCATACCATGCTCCCTTACCCTACAGATGAGGACGGTTTCCTGAGACATAATCTTCGCAGCCGTCCCGCTACTGCTACCGCTGCCCACAGAACGCGCAGCTACGAGCCTCCCCCGTCGTCAGCGGACACTTACGAACCGGGACATTCGGATTACGGTACGGGAGATACAGGATATTTTAGTCAGATTTCCAACGGCTCCAAAATCTCTGATAGCAGTCGCTGTCCCAGACATGCCCCGGCCTCGACGTCGTCAGGCTCGCGCTCACCTCGCTACAGCCGGGATATGGAGGACGTCCTGGGCGACGAAGACGACGATATGGAGACGTCCAGTCAGAGCACACTAGAACGCATACAGAAAAAAGCAGAGAAATATGAAAAGAACTACGACTCTCCCGTTAAGAGGAGACTTCGGCAAAAAGAGAAAAAGGAGAGTGATAAAACTAACAGGAGTAGTCTACGGTGGAGCCAGGTTTTCCGGGATTTAGACGGAGCCTTATCAGACTTGGATTCTTTAATTGATATTGGCAGTCAACTGGAGAACCGATTACGAGACAGTGATGACTCGGACGTCGAGGAAACTCCTGTGTCCTCGCTGGAGCGGACTTATAAAGATTTCGACCGTGAATTGGATAGGTTAACAGGAAGGCATTCACCTCGTCGCTTGGACTCGGAAAGTACACGGGAATACTATGAGAGGTTATTACTGGCCTCGTGTTATGACGACGAGGAGAAAAATGATAGACTAGTCCACAACTCCAGAACTGATCACAACTCTCGTGATTATCACAATCCTCCTCGTGATTCTCGTGACTTCCACGATTCTCGTGATTCTCGTGATTTCCACGATTCTCGTGATTATCACAGTCCTCGTGATTCTCGTGATTTCCACGATTCTCGTGATTATCACAGTCCTCGTGATTCTCGTGATTTCCATCATGATTCTAGGGATAACCGTGACTCTCATGTTTCCCGTGATAATCCCAGAACTTCTACAGATAGAGCACATTGTGGTGAGTAGTAATGTATTTTGGGTGATGCCCTGAACCGGGGTATGTGTACCGAACCCAGGTATGTGTACCGTGCGTACCTGCCTACTTTTGTCTGTGAGCAATTTGACGTTAAATCCGTTCATTTCAGCTTGGCAGTGCGGCCTCCGCTGTTTGGTCTCCGCTTAACCCTGTTATGTCATGTCTCTAGAACCCATTGATGCTTTTGTTCTGAATGCATGTGATTGAAGTTACAGCAATACGCCTGTCATGCTCTGCCTTTGTTCCCATCTCGCTCTGCATGTTTTGATATATTGCCCCATTAACCCACTCATGCCTGTAGCGACCAAAATCTTCATGACTATTTTGATCAAAACTTTTAGGGTGCAGCTTTTTTGAGGAAAATATTGAAAGGAGAGATAATCTGTCCTTGTTGCCCATGACAGTCCAAATCTTTTTCAGATGTCACATGAATAAGAGATTCATGCACTAATTTGTCAGACCCGGCATGAATGGGTTAAAAGCCATATTAAAATGAGTATGTGTAAGTGGGGGAGGGGAAAGGGGAGGTAATTATCATTAAACTATTCATGCAGGCACAGCCTAGGTGGCTGACTGGGATGGAATTTAATTACCCTAAAAACATAATAAGCGATACAAAAACATTCTGAATTAGAATTATGTTGTTTTATCAGAAAAGTTTGTGTGTGTTAGTGGGGGTGGGGGTGGGAGAGATCATATTATCTACTTCAACCCTTTCACGCTCAGATCACAGACTGGATGAATGACTGCTTATTTTGGGTACGAGGGCAATATTCGAAAATTGATAATGGAATAATTTCTTTATGGAAGAAGTGCACCTTACATTTGTATCTCTAAAACAAAATGCATTATTTGAGGGAACTCCCATTCAATTTCAAAGATGTCAGAATATCTACACTATAGATGCGCAAGTGTTAATGTCAAGCCTTGAAAACTTGTGCATATTCTAAACCACCCACACATTTTGTAGTTAAGCATCGGTGCCTCATGTATTTATCAGGTGCGTGTGTTCTCGATACATGTGTCTCTGCCTGTACCCTATGTTTGCTACTACCCTCCTAGCCTGCGGCTACGGTGCCAGGATGCAAGCGCCTCAATTTCTGCTTTGTTTGCTGTTCTAAGGATGCTCCATAGTCAAAAATAACCACACCCCATCCTGAAAACATGTTAACTCTGCCAAAATAAGTTTGGGAATTTTGCCATTAAAAGATAGAATGCAAAAAATAGCTGTTATTGATTACCTTGTCATGCACACAGCACTGAGGAGCTGATGCCTGGAGAGGATTTCTGAGATGATGTTTCATGGATGGCAGTATCAGAATACAAGTTGTGTTTCGTCGAACTTCTGTTAAATTGATTTGAAAGATTGCCTTTTTATATAGGTTTCATGAACAAAGCTATGTTAATCCCTTCCTAGTGATTATTCCAGGTTTGGACCTGTTAGTTTTCCTTATTGGTTTCCATTGTTTCATTTGATATTTTTATATCCTGTTTATTTTGAAATGTTAACATAGGTAATAGGTATCTTGTATTCTTGCTCTCACTTTTTTATATTGCTTATTTGGCCCATTTTCAGATAATCTTCATGAGCATTATTTCTTCAAGACTGAACTGTTGAATCTTAGGAATGAAATAGCACAAAGGTTTCGAGGGTATTTATTTCAGAGCACAATTGCTATATATAAATACTTAGCCTTAACCCTTCCATGCCCAAGCTTTACCATTCATCCAAGCCAAATTCAGATATTCACAAAATAAGAACTTTTAAGGAACATAATTCCAATAAAATGTATTCACTTGATTAAAACCAAATGAATATTTATGTAATTTTGCTTTTTTGTGGAAAGTATAAACTTATTTGTCAGCATGTCAGTGTACTATTCTTTTGCGTGGATGGCAGTGAACTGAGGAGGCGAAGGAGACACACAGACAGACAAGTTCGCCAGAGCCATCCTGTGCTCCATCTCTGCTCCCAGCGCTATATTTAGCAGACGAGGGAGACTTTTTGTAAACTTTCTCACCCTGTCCTTTCAACTTGAAAACATATAGTCCATATGTGCCACATTCACCCTATACCTATCAAGACACCCTATCCCCTATCCCCTACATGGTACCCTATACCCTACAAAATACCCTCTACCCTACAAAACATCCTATCCCTAACAAGACCTGTTATATCGATATATATCAACAGGTACAGTACCTCCAACCAATGCCTCACTAAGTTTTTCATTCATATTGAATTCTTCCTGCATGTTGTGTGTTGCTATATTTTATTCATATTGTGACATTTTAGCATTTGGTTCCCTCTCCCCTGAGCAGAGCGGTAGCAGCTCTGCTCATATTGACAAGGTGTCATAACCCATACAATTCATTAACGCCCCTTCGTTCAAGCTGACATTTGTCAATACTTTGCTTCCGTCAGACTTTTCACTGAGGAGTAGGTGCGAAACACTCAGAGAATTGATTGAATGCCATAATACACCTGCTGAAGTATACCCTCCAAGTAGGGTTCTTTACCGATAAAGAAAACACTTCCTAGATCTCAATAAACTAGGGTGATTCTAGAATGAACCAGTATCATTCAGGTATGAGCTCAGAAAAGCTGGGAGGATTATTGGAATTTATGGAGTGCTTAAAAAAAGTTAGAATCATCCTATATGTCCACAGCTTTCTAACCTTACCGTACATAGATCAGAGGATAAAATAAAATCAGTATTCACTTTTATATCCTAACTTATTCTCTATACCATTCATGAAGAGGACACAGTTTCCTCGTTCCCTGGCAAATGAACTAACTTGAACCTCACTGCTGAAGTTCAAAACCAAAGTGCTCCACTCCACTCCCACCATTAGCTAACAAAGCAAAAACATGTTTTCAAAGGTGGGGTCTCGGTGACTCTTTATTTTTTGCCTATAGTGAGTAGTCCCATGACTTTTCTCCTCGCCCCAACTCTGTGGTTTCTGTAGTCGTAGTCGTGCTGTGAATCAGCCTCCGCAGCTGATGACGATGTCCTGGATCTGCAGGCTGCAGGCAGGCAGGCTTTACTGCTGGTTAAACATCATGGCTTTCTTTCTGCCATCTACACACCTGCAGCACTACACGTACCTTATAGCTCAGACACTTAACCCTCTGTGGACTGCTGCATCTTAAAAAGCCTGTGTTATTTCAGGATATTTCTCTTACAAAAGCAACTTTTATAAGAAGAATTTTTAGCTAAGGAAAAATGTTAAGCAGAAACCAACGACTCCCGTTCAATATAAAAACGTTCTTTAATCAAATAATGAAATAGGTAGATGCACAATCACCATTAAAATACTGCAATCATGCTTGTATTTCATTGTTCAAAATAAATTGTGGAAACAAACTGAAGCTTGAGAATCATCAAACTGTTCTTGATCTGTGTCAAAGCTGTATAAGCCTGTATTAGGTTTTGATTCGTCATCATATTATCATGTCCCTTTATTCATCTTAATCTGGGCCTCTGACAGCAATCTATCAGAGTGCCAGAGTGACTTTATCTGTAGATGTCCCGAAAGCAGTTATTGTGGAAGGCAGGGACTTAACTAGGATTTAAAAAGTGGGTGTCCAAAATTGGCAATTGTATTTTTTTCAAGGGAGGCAACAATACTGTATACTCAGATTTACAACCATAAACATGAATTCATTTTTTTTTTATAAAACGTAATGTCCATATACAATGCCATGGAAATTATATTGATTTGAAAATTATTCAATTATGTGTTTGAAATTGACATTTTTAGAAAATTTTCACAAATCTTTGGGGGTGTCCTAAAGGTGAATTTTGAGAGTCTTGGTGTCCAAATGACACCCAGATGCCCTGATGGCTAAGACTATTATGGTGAAAGGGTGTCAGTGTTGCAGGGCTGACGCAGGATGACACAGGGATAGCAATAATAATGATGAGTGCTAGCAGACTCAGGCTGCTGCCTCTGTTAAAACACACCCCTGTATTTGGGTGCTGCCCCTAATGACTTAAAGATGTGCAGGATAGGAAAATAAGCAGCCCGCAGATTGAGTAAACTCCAAATGTAAACAGGCAAGTCTGTTAAGTCCAATTGCAGACATGGATCATGGGCATGGAATCGGCATTGTCTGTAAGCTATGAACTCATCCCAGTACATCAGTCAGGCCATTTATTCTTACCAGAGACACGTAACTCTAATTTACACTCCCTTTTCTTACCTACTGTATTATTCCAACACACTTAACCTCATATACAAGAAGGTATAATCCAAAGCCATTTAGGCTAAGATCAGATCCAGATAAACAACAAAGATTGTGTTTTGTCATTTTAGTA